>WNWK01003761.1:0-97500 GCA_009830355.1 Cherax destructor
CCTGAGTAACCCAGGAGGACTGACCCTCAGACAACACTGACGGTGTAACCTAGGAAGCTTAACCACTTACATTGTTGTCAGACCTGTCCGTGTATAGCAGTGTTGACAACTGTTGTCTCCTTACTAATGTAGAACCTTTGAAGTTGATCGTCTCACCTGGGTTTGTTGCACCTGGGTTTGTTGCACCTGGGTTTGTTGCACCTGGGTTTGTTGCACCTGGGTTTGTTGCAAATGGGTTTGTTGCAAATGGGTTTGTTACACCTGGGTTTGTTACTGTACGGTAGTGTTACATTTGGATTTCGTTATGACCGGTTTCATAACACAAGGGTTCGTTACAACCGGGTTCATTATCTGGGTTCGTCACTGCCATAACCCCTCTAGATGAAGTAAGCAGCAGGTTGACTGCGACACTGTAGTGTCGTCAAGCGCTGGAGTGTAGCGTGGTCGAGCGCTGGAGTGTAGCGTGGTCGAGCGCTGGAGTGTAGCGTGGTCGAGCGCTGGAGTGTAGCGTGGTCGAGCGCTGGAGTGTAGCGTGGTCGAGCGCTGGAGTGTAGCGTGGTCGAGCGCTGGAGTGTAGCGTGGTCGAGCGCTGGAGTGTAGCGTGGTCGAGCGCTGGAGTGTAGCGTGGTCGAGCGCTTTACTGGTTACGAATGATAATGACCAAACTCACTTAGGAATATGATACTCACAACGTGTAACAATGAACGTTTATGAATGTGATACAGCGTATGCAACAATTGCAATATATTTAATACATGCAACATAGGACTCAGTGAACGTCCGTGAATGTGGTACATGCAACATACAACACAGTGACTGTCAGTCTATGGAGATATGCCAGCTATGAGGGCGAATATTCTGATGTTCACGAATATCCTGATGTTCACTGAGAACAATTTCAATTACTCCCTTATGGAAGCTTGGGGAAATAAAAGCTTAAACGTAGTGCAAATGTACTCAGGGACAAACTAAAGAGAAAGAGTTAGGAGTGATGATGTCAGAGGATCTCAATTTCAAAGATCACAACAGTGTTGTTATCACATTTGCCAGGAAAATTATAGGAAGGATAATAGGAACCTCTAGAACATGGGATGCCAAGCCAATGATTATCCTCTTTAAATCATTTGTTTTCTCTAAGTTGAAATACTGCTCTACGCTAACAGCTCTTTTTAAGGCAGACGAAACTGCAGATCTAGAGGATGTATAGAGAAATTTCACTGTTCGAATAAGATTAGTCAAAGACCTTAATTACTGGGAACGTTTGAAGTCTTTTGATCCGTACTCCATGGAATGCAGGTGAGAGAGAGATACAACTTTATTTAAATTTGGAAAATCCTTGAGGAATTGGTCCCAAATCTGCACACACATAAATCACTCCTTACAAAATCAAAAGGCCCACCAGACGGTGCAATATACTCCCAGTGGAAAGCAAGGGTACCGCCAGTATACTGATAGACAACAGAAGTATAAGGTGCCTAAGACCATTCAAAAGGAATTAATAATAGACCCCTGGCTGTCTTCAAAATGAAGCTGGATATGTTTCTAAAGTCGGTTCCAGATCAGCCGGACTGCGTGAGGCCAGCAGTATCAGCCTGGTTGAACAGGCCCTAATCCACCGGAAGGCCTGGTAGACCCCAAATAACTCATTTGCACACATCTCTCCCCACCCTCTCATAATAACTCTTCAGTGGGTAATTATTCTCTATTACAATAGGAGGAAACTGCTCTGCCAATCTGCTCTAAGATGAAGATTTCAGTAAGAGTGATTTTGTTTCACCTGGGTTTATTACACCTGGGTTTGTTACACTTGGGTTTATTACACCTGGGTTTGTTACACTTGGGTTTGTATTGGCAGAGCATTGACATACGTCGGGCTTTCTCTAGGTCGCTTGTTTTACGATCGTAGGTACTGGTTTGTGTTCACGGAGAGAGGTTGAAGAAGGTCGGCATTACTTTTAAGGGAGAGACTGAACTTGTGAATCATTTAACTCGACGGTTGATGAAGGCTCGATCGTGCGTCTGCTGAGCGCTGGACAGACACGCTACTAAGATAATAAGCCTTAAAGCGAGTTTTACTTCCTGCAAACAACAGCAACGCCTCTGCCGCCAGTATGAGCGGTATCCTACTTGAGATGGTTACCTTGAAGTGGGTACGTGGTCGCTGTATTAATACCCAGCATAGAGTACATCCTACTTGCCAACATTCTCTTGACCTCCCGGACTGTATCATCGTTTCCTCTCTCAGACGCACCTCTTCTGCAGGATGATGGTGATGCTGAAGGTAATGGCTATGATGATGAAAATAATGGTTATGAATACTATTTAGTTAGGGTGAATAATCCGGTGGGGTAGTTAACCCCCTAGTTCCTCACTAAGGTCATGTCATCAGACAGTCTGGCTCATTTCCATTGAGATCATTTAGACCTTGTCAGAATTTAAGGAAAGGCTTGAATAGATTGAAAATATATACTTCCTGTAAACTGATGAATAAAATGATCTGCAACATTTTGGCGTCTTTGAAAAATGTTATCTTTGCACAACAAGCAAAACGTCTCTCAAATGACACCCAGATGTTGCAATGTTGAAATGTCAAAGGTAATAAAATGGATGAAAGAGAGCTCGTAATACTGGATTCAGAGTGGGCTAATTAATAGATAAAATGATTTAGAAGGGATGTAGGATTACATATATTAAGTACAAAGGATTAGTTGTATGTAATTGCAACGGCTAAATAACGTTAATGAAGCACCTAATTTGATAAATTGAAAAACAATAGAACACAAAGTAACAAGCATATAAATAATTCATGCTGTCCCTTATGCTCATAGACTTGTGTAATATATATATATATATATATATATATATATATATATATATATATATATATATATATATATATATATATATATATCGTGCCGAATAGGTAAAAGTGGTCAATTAGGAATAACTATTTTAAAAATAAGTACTTTCGAAAAAAAATTCTTATACGTTTAAAGATATATTTCTTTAATTTATGTTAATGTAAAAATTAATATTGTACCAGAAGAACCTTGGAAAACTTACCTAACCTTATTATAACAATCGTAATTTAATTTAGCCTAATCCAACTAAAAATATTTTAGATAAGTACAATAATTTAATAATAAACAACCACAATGAAATATATATTTTTTTCGTTAGGTTCAGAATGATTAGTGATTAGTTGCCTAATCCAACTAAAATATATTTACTTGGATTAGGCTAAATCAAATTGCGCTTGTTATAATAAGGTTAGGTTAGTTTTCTAAGGTTCTTTTGGTGCAAAATTATTAATTTTTACATTAACATAAATGAAAAAAAATATATCTTTTAACGTATAAGATAAATTTTTAGAAAGGACTTTATTATAAATGATTTCTTGCTAATTGACCAGTTTTACCCATTCGGTACTACAGTGGACCCTCGGTTTTCGTTGAAAATTCTTTCCAGAATGCTGTTTGAGTGCCATTACCGAACGAATTTGTTCCCATAACGACAAATGTGAATTAGATTAGTCGTTTCAGACCCCCAAAAGTACACTTACAAAAGCACTTACAGCCTTTCTATTACCTGGTATTGTCATATATATTGAATGTGGAGGTCCAAAGTCTGAGGCAAAGTATGAACATGATATGAGTAAGTGGCAGAAGTTATCCTCTAGGGAATCTCCTCCATAATGACATAATTGTGTCATGTGGCACAGCAGATCCTGCTTTGTTTCCCACCCATGCTAATAATCGCCAATTTCTGAGAAAGCTACATTACCTGGTAACGACCCACTCAGGCGTGGTAGTGAAGTAGTGACACAGTGGTGTGACTTGTTGCACCCTAGCTACCGTGTGTGGCCTCTGTTGCATCCTAGATACAGTAGTGTGGCCTCTGTTGCATCCTAGCTACAGTGTGTGGCCTCTGTTGCATCCTAGATACAGTAGTGTGGCCTCTGTTGCATCCTAGCTACAGTATTGTGGCTTCTGTTGCATCCTAGCTACAGTATTGTGGCTTCTGTTGCACCCTAGCTACAGTGGTGCGGCCTATGTTGCACCCGCTCTACAGTGGTGTCACCTTCTCTGGGTCACAGTCACTCCACTCATATCTTGGTCATCATATTCGATTTATTGATTAAATAAAGTGATCACTGATGGACTGCTCTGAATTTATGACCTTAACCTTTTCGAAAAACTAATTGAACAGATGTATTTATATGTTGCAAATATTTATTACATTATTTATTATCCAATACGACTGAATTATAGTTCTCTGGGGGGGGGGCGATTATTTTGTTATTAAAATTTCTTTGATATTTTTTTTTTTTACTTACAACTATGGAAGGATAAGTTTAGCATTTCACACTAATAACCTGAACACTGAATCTAACAGTATACATAATTCTCCGAGTAATTAGGATGAATAATTTTTCATTGTCTTTATATACGATGACGAAGATTAAGTCATAATATCGTGGGTGGAACAGGTTATAACTAACCAAGAATTGGAACTATTACGTGCGGCCAGCAGTAACAGCCTGGTTGATTAGGCCATGATCCACCGGGAGTCCTGGTCAAGGATTGGGCCGCGGGGGTGTTGACCCCCCCCGCGGCCCAGTTCTTGGCCAGGTAGACTCCAGATAGATTATCAGGTTTGTGAGAAGGAGAAAAAGAAGTCTAGAGGCAAAGTCAGAACATAGGGAGATGACTGCCCAAGTCATGACAAGTCGCACTTATTCTGATGATTTTCCGGTGTACTCACAGGTACTTCGTGATTAAGTCTTCGGTTCACATCTGAAAGTACCGAGGTTCGAGTCCTGGGCATGGTGAGACTTATGAACAAGTCTCCTTATACCTGCTGCCCCTGTTCAATTAACAGGCAATATATGCCAAGGAGAGACGCGACTAGAGGATAGGACCCGAGGACCATAATGTAAAAAATAAACAGATCTGCCTGACTTTTTTGGATAAAATATCCCTGCGGAGTTATTCTGAATAATGTTTTACTTAACAGGGAGATAACATTCACACAAACAACACCGGGCAAACATTAATGTTAGGGAAGTTGTGTACAACAGTAGATTAAGTTAACGTCGTCTTGTAGAAGAGAAAATTCGATAAAAATGTTTTGAATAAACATTGATAACTTAACATTAATAATGTGGAAAATGTCTGTCCGAGGAAATTTTTGTCACACAATTAGATAAGACGCCAAGAAGTTAAAAAAAAAGAACTCGTGTGAAAACTAGTTAGGTTTACTAGAGCCGCCATGACTAGTTCAGTAAACCTGCTGTAGTATCCCTTACTCTTATCCTACTAAAAGATTACTCAAAGTATGACAGGGAACGAGAACCAGATTATTTTTTAACTAACAAAATTAGGTACAGTCTGCTGTTACGCTACTTGATATGATAGGGACAGAGTTAAGAAAAAGCTAGCGGTTTTGTGAGTGTATGTGAGCGAGAGAAGAAGAGACGTGCTGGGCTTGGAGAAGAGAACTGGACTTGAAGGTTAACAGTTCAAGTTTATCTACTACACGAGGGTCATTATGGCTACATGTAACCTGTTCTCTACCAGTAAAGGATATTTTAGTAATAATGTTGGTAGAATTACCGACAATATGTCCTTTCACCTAACACAAGAATATTTTAACCTCTAATTTTAGAGGAAGCTTTGTGTATACAGTGAGACTACACCTTTCGGTGTATATATCCTTCATGATTTGAAGGTGGGTTTAGAAGGTGGTGAGCGGACGGAACACTGGAAAGGGAGTTGGGTAGCGGGTAAGTCAGTTGGACTCGTGAAGGACAACCGTATTTGGTGGCAGTCACCGTCACTCCCCAGGCTAGCAGTAATAGCTTCAAGTGAAAGTTAACACACAAAAACCATTCCACGAGGCCCATAAGCTTCAATTATGAGTTCCAGAGTCGTGTAGTCGTTGGAATGTTATCCGAAGCTGAGCAGCGTCTAAGACTATTATCACCAAACTGACGGTGCTTTCGAATGGCATACTACAAATCACTATGCAGGGAAAACCCTTTCGTCCTGGACTAGACCTTATCAATGTGGATGAAAGTCCAGTCCAGGGCGTAACGTCATAAGTAAGGTTTTCCTGCAAACATAGTGCCTTTCCCAATACCTCTCGGTTTACGGCATCGTATTTGTGTGTTGCAAATTGCTCGAAAGTGAGCTACGGCCACACGTTCCTAAGAGGTAAACCCTAGCAAGAAAAGTGGTAGTACACGCAGAAAGAAGAGGCTCCGGAGGGAAGGTCTGTAATAGCAGGATGTGGTGGGGAATTCTTCGTTGAGGCGCCACGCTGCTGAGACTGTTGCTTTTGCTGCTTTTGGTCGTGTGTGGCTGTTTATTTTATGATGTTGCTCTTTGTTGTGGTACGCTGGCTGCTGCTACAGTCAGTGTCCATTTTTAACTGCTGCTGTTGCTTCTGTTGTGCTGCCGTTGTGTTTCTTTTGCTGTTGTGGTGTTATAGTACAGGCCTAAATGAAGTACCTAGAAAGGGTAGGGAGAGTTTAAACAGATTCCCATTTAACGCTGTGTAAACGAAGTATTGGGAACTGATTGGATATCACTCTGGGTTTCCATGGAATGCGTTAAAGATTTCAACTGTTCTCACTACTATTTTTGAACGTTCACTACACAGAGCTAAACTGTTATATGAAAACCAACAAGCATCATGCTGACATTTAAAAAAGAACCATAGAGAGGACCCTTTACAACAGGGGTCGGGGAACTGGGGTAAATTACCCCAAATGGGGTAAAAATAAAAATCTCCGGAGTAATGAAGGCTCAATAAACAAATATATAAAACTGCACAAACATTTATTATTTAATAAAGGAGACAAATTACGAAAGTTATATTTTTCAAACAAATAATTTGTAGTTTCTTAATAAAATTATGAATCTAATTTGTTGGGACCATTTAAGTTGGCAATGATGTAAAACGGATAAGACCTGCAGCCGCTGGCAGCACCGCGAGTGTCAGCAGTGACTCGGGAGCCGGCACGACAACCGCACGTCCCATTGTTGACACACCATCACCTAACTTTTGGTCTAGTGTCCTATCTCACTATCAATAATTGTCTGTGCTTGCTGTCAATAGAAGTTCTTTGTTTATGTTAGTAGGTTTAAGACTTTCGATGACCAAGGGATAACAATTAGGAGTGTACAATTAGTGTAATCTACCTATCTTTGCGAACAAGGATTTTCCACTCTCATTAACTTAAAAACAAAGTCCATAAATCGGCTGAACGTCGAAGGCAGTGTCCAAATTGCTCTGACATCAAAAAGCCCTAATTTTGATGATGTATCAAAAATGAGACATCATTGCTCCAAAACCTGAAGTGAAAATGTTTTCAATGAAATTCTTTAGTTCCTTAATGAGATTTTTATGAAATTTGTCTGTTACTATTAATTATTTCATGCAGTTTATTTTTCATTTAATTATTTTGTTAATTTTGTGTTTTATTTTTAAAGTTGCTTTATCGCGTATAATACATACTTTTCAGTTTATATGACTATTCTCCATACAAATAAATTCAAAAAAATGTTTTGAATTTGAATGTTCTTTGTGTTTTTCCCGATCCTGTGGACTTTCAAGTCTAGTGGGTAATTTCGCTATACACAAATTTGTTTTGGGGTAATACCCAAAAAAGTTCGCCGACCCCTGATTTACACTAAAGGTTTGTCTCATAACTTATTAATATCAAAACACGGGAAACAGCCATTTAATTAAAAAGAATGAAACAGAGGAAAATATAAAAACTCATACAAACTGATTTCAAATCAGCATCATTCTGTAAATAAAACTCAGTTAAGCCACATTAATTGCTATGGAAATTATGTATAACAAAATAAATTGGCAGCCCCCATTTTTTCGGATTTAATGCTTTCGTTCGGAGTTCCTAACGAAGGGCTAATCTGGAAGCTACAAAATATAAGAGCAATACAATTCAAACTATTATAGTGGGTAATAACTTTAAAACTCTGCAACAAAGGTATATAAATGAGGGAAATAAAACTGTAAATTGATAGCGGAATTTACCGTAATTTTAATGGAAGTGAAAATCAACTTCATGAAGATTATAGGTTTTCTGTTAAAATCTTTCAAAAAATTTAAACGTAATACTAGGATGATTTTAAACAAAAATTACCAGGAACGCTCAAGAGGTTTCTCTCCGGAGTCGAAGATTTTCTTCTACCATAGGGAAAATATATGGACTAGTGATATATATGGCTAGGGTAATATATGGATGGGGAATGTGGATGGGAAACATATGGGGGAAATTTATAGGCTGGGATATTATAATACGTGGCTGTAATACAGTGTATTGTCATTAATATAATGATACTTGTGCGACACAAAAGCGTAATTTAATTATGGTACGGAGTATATCTTCTACAACCTGTATACTAACCTCTGGTCCAACTCTTGGACATAGCCTATTTCCACTGGTGGCTCCCACCCACCTGTGACGATGTCTTCAACTACTGCACCTCTTCTGACTCCGATATACAAGTGTCCATCATTCTGATCATTCTGTTGGCTTCAAGGCATCATCATCCACTTTTTTCTGTATATAAAAACTTTCTTAAATTAAAAAGAAAAAAGGCCACTGGTTGGCGAAACGTCGTCACACACTCATTTATATAACGGATTATGAAGAACGCGTGATTGTGCTGGAAATGTTACTCGAGATAGATAGGATAAGAGAAGATTTAATTAAATGCATCTGGGTCGCCACGTGATCCGAGAATATAAGAATTTACAAGGCGGTCAGAACATAACATTAAAGTATAGGTGTGTGTATACTCACCTATTTGTGGTTGCAGGGGTCAATTCACAACTCCTGGCCCCGCTTCTTCGCTGTGTGTGTGTGTGTGTGTGTGTGTGTGTGTGTGTGTGTGTGTGTGTGTATGTGTGTGTATGTGTGTGTTTATATACAAGAAACTATGTACAGTCTTGCGTTTGTATTCTTGGGAAATATTGTGTATATATTTCTTTAAAGTTTACCACTTTAACTAATTGTGGTAATGTGTAAGTATACATGTATGAATGTATACTTGTGCATGTGTATACATATGTATGTTCATAAGTTTGTGCGTATGTATAGGCGTCCATATGTATATGTATGTATGTATATGCTTGTGCATATACAAGCGTCTGCGTGCCGATGCGTATTTTGTGAATGTACGCATATTCACTTTTGCATGTGAATATATGTGTGTAGGTAAACGTTGAAGTATTTATGTTAATGAATATACAAGTATGTTTAATAAACATTTTAAAACCAACTAATTATTAAATATTTGTTGTAGGTTTACGATAAAACAAAAATTAGCATCTAAATTACGTAAAAACTGACATGATTTACCACATGTCTGGACTCTTCCAAAGGTCTTTTTAATTTCTATTTTTTTTTTAATTACTTTTTGTTGGTCCGAAAGAGTGATGATACGCCAAATTTTTTATTAATATAAGCAAATTTGCTGCTACACTAACTAGTAAGATTGTCAGTCTCCCGATAAGTAAGATACACTAGCGTTGAAGGTTTGAAGCATACCAGGCGAGACATTCTCCGGTTATCGGATGGAATCCATCGATTCCAAGTTTTATTAACAAAGTTAGTATATTAGTACACTTGCACCCACGCAGCCTAAAATTGTAAGGTATCATCCATCTCATCAAATGCATCAGAGTTAAAGGTTTGAAGCCGATCAGAAGTGGCGTTCCTCATTTATTGTATGAAAATCATTGTTACAATTTGTTTATTAAAATTGGCAAATTGACTCTTATTCAGCCAAGTAACAACGTGAATTATCCCTTTTGTGATAACACAAACATTCCAATAACACTTCCAGTCTTTTATCTGACCAAGATAAACAGTGATAAAAGCCACTAAGAGGAGGCTGAAGTTATCGCTTGGAAATAAAATCCGGAAATGAGCTGTCTAACTTTATCAATAAGGTTTTTGTAAATACAGATAGTTGAACGAACATTCCCCGGGTACAGTACACCAGCGTTGAAAATTTGAAGCCGGTCGGTTAGTACGTTAGCGAGTTATAAACGAAAACTTGGGATGAAAACATTGAAGAATTAGACACACTTGCAACATTTGGGAATCTTTATTGTGGAGACGTTTCGCCAAGAAGTGGCTTCCTCAGTCCGGTACAGAGATGAATGGTGGAAGATGAGGAGTAGTTTGATGTAATCAGTCCCTCAGTCTGAAGACGATGTGTTCAGTCCATCAATCTTGAGAAAAGTGCAGCATGTGCGCGAGCTGAAGCAGGAGGCGGCGGGGTCACCAGTGGAAACCATCCACCACTCACCCTCAACTCCATCACCTCCAAACATCACTGTAGTCCAAGTAACGTCAGTATCTCCAGGCACTGTTTTCTAAATGACATGACAAGTAACGTCATTGTAGTTACTGACACGCCCATGTCTTGTTCAGACAATGCCACTGTTGACCAAATGATTTCAGTGTAGCCAATGACATTTGCTCGAGTGACATAATGTAACTGGCAGCACTGTTGTCCAAGTAACGTCACTGTCCAAGAGACTTCATTAAAGCTGCTAGTTTTGCTATGCACGCAACGATAGCGTAGTTACAGGCACCGTTGTCCATGTGACTTCAATGTAGTTAATGGCACTGTTTCGCTGCATTGGCGCTGTTGTACAAGTAACTATACTGTAGTTTCTGGTAATCTGCAGGTGAAGTCGCTCGCTATTGACACTATAAGTAAAGTCACTGTAGCTGCTGGCACTTGTACAGCAAAGTCACTGTAGCTGCTGGCACTTGTACAGTAAAGTCATTGTAGCTGCTGGCACTTGTACAGTAAAGTCAGTGTAACTGCTGGCACTTGTACAGTAAAGTCAGTGTAACTGCTGGCACTTGTACAGTAAAATCATTGTAGCTGCTGACACTTGTACAGTAAAGTCAGTGTAACTGCTGGCACTTGTACAGTAAAGTCAGTGTAACTGCTGGCACTTGTACAGTAAAGTCAGTGTAACTGCTGGCACTTGTAAAGTCACTGTAGCTGCTGGCACTGTTGTACAAGCAAGTTGACTGGAGCTACTGGCACTGTTGTACAAGCGAGTTGACTGTAGCTACTGGCACTGTTGTACAAGTGAATTGACTGTAGCTTCTGGCACTGTTGTACAAGTGAGTTGACTGTAGCTACTGGCATTGTTGTACAAGTGAGTTGACTGTAGCTTCTGGCACTGTTGTACAAGTGAGTTGACTGTAGCTATACTGGCACTGTTGTACAAGTGAGTTGACTGTAGTTACTGACACTGTTGTACGGGTGAGTTGACTGTAGTTACTGGCACTGTTGTACGAGTGAGTTGACTGTAGTTACTGGCACTGTTGTACAGATGAGGTCACTAGCTACTGACACTGTTGTACAAGTGAGTTGACTGTAGTTACTGACACTGTTGTACGGGTGAGTTGACTGTAGTTACTGACACTGTTGTACGGGTGAGTTGACTGTAGTTACTGGCACTGTTGTACAGATGAGGTCACTAGCTACTGACACTGTTGTACAAGTGAGTTGACTGTAGTTACTGACACTGTTGTACGGGTGAGTTGACTGTAGTTACTGACACTGTTGTACGGGTGAGTTAACTGTAGCTACTGGCACTGTTGTACAAGTGAGTTGACTGTAGTTACTGACACTGTTGTACGGGTGAGTTGACTGTAGTTACTGGCACTGTTGTACAAGTGAGTTGACTGTAGTTACTGGCACTGTTGTACGGGTGAATTGACTGTAGCTACTGGCACTGTTGTACGAGTGAGTTGACTGTAGTTACTGGCACTGTTGTACAAGTGAGTTGTACAACATATAATATAATAATGTGTGTACTTGTAAATGAATAAACTTACTTATTCATCTCAGCTTCCAGTAAGCCAGTAGGAAAGAAATGATCACATTTCCCCTAATTTTACGCCTTTCTTGAGAATGGAAATGAGTCAGCTACTGGCACTGTTGTACAAGTGAGTTGACTGTAGCTACTGGCACTGTTGTACAAGTGAGTTGACTGTAGCTACTGGCACTGTTGTACAAGTGAGTTGACTGTAGCTACTGGCACTGTTGTACAAGTGAGTTGACTGTAGCTACTGGCACTGTTGTACAAGTGAGTTGACTGTAGCTACTGGCACTGTTGTACAAGTGAGTTGACTGTAGTTACTGGCACTGTTGAACAAGTGAGTTGACTGTACTACTGGCAGTGTTGTGCAAGTGAGTTCACTGTAGCTATTGGGACTACTTTTCAAGAAGAGTTCAGAAATTAAAATCAGAATCTGAAATGTTGGTTCCCAACCTGTGGGCGGCGGACCTCTTGCGTAGCAGCGGACTCCTTGGGCCCCGTGGCCTAGTGGCTAATAGCTCTCGCTTCACACGGCGAGGGCCTGGGTTTGATTCCCACCGAGGGAAGAAACATTGGGCGTGTTTCTTTACACCGGTTGTCTATGTTCACCCATCAGTAAAATGGGTATCTGGAAGTTAGTCGACTGGTGTGGGTCGCATCCTGGAACAAAACTGACATAATTTGCCCGAAATGCTCTGCATAAGAAGCGGCTTTCTATATAGTAGTATGGCATTGATGTCAGCTAGGACTGTATACTATGTACATGTACTTGTAGTAAATAAATATATTATTATTATTATTACCTGAGGTGTGGCCTTCCCCTCCCCTCCCCTGGGAAATCCGCTGAGCAATACCAAGGGATTCTTCGAGATTAGCGCCAAGTATTGCTCCTCCAGCCGTTACGTATTTTCTCAGCGATACCTGAAATCGCATCTATTATCACGAGGGCGTCCGTAAGTTTTTTGAGCTTGGGAAAGGTTATATTAGTAATCAAAAATGTTCGGAACAACTGATCTGTAAGCTCACTTATCAGTTGCAGCATAGTTCATGCTGCAGCTTTCACTAGAACACCACCATATATATTATTCACTGAATTTTCTGCATCATCTGTATCATTCGCTGACTTTTCAGTATCATCTATCTCATTCACTGACTTTTCAGCATCATCTATCTCATTCACTGACTTTTCAGCGTCATCTATATTCACTAGCTTTCAGCGTCATCTATATTCACTAGCTTTCAGCGTCATTGTGATTTATTGTGTTGTCTGCCTTGTGTCCTCACTATTGTTTGTCAGAAATGGGAGAGTACTACCAGTCCCCGACTTCCCTAGTGTTGTAATGCGATTTTCATCCTTATAGACTAGCACATGCCGAGTTTCTCATGGGAACCTGCCCGGAAGTGGAGAAGAGGTATGCATGTATATGAACAAGGGGCTTTAGGAAAGGTAGGGGGTGTGTAGACCAAGTGTTTACAGTGAAACATATAGGTGAACAGTATTTGGATAAGGGTAAAGATGTTTTTGTGGCATTTATGGATTTGGAAAAGGCGTATGATAGGGTAGATAGGGGGGCAATGTGGCAGATGTTGCAGGTGTATGGAATAGGAGGAAGGTTACTGAAAGCAGTGAAGAGTTTTTATGAGGATAGTGAGGCTCAGGTTAGAGTGTGTAGGAGGGAAGGGGACTATTTCCCAGTAAAAGTGGGCCTTAGACAAGGATGTGTGATGTCACCGTGGTTGTTCAATATATTTATAGATGGGGTTGTAAGAGAAGTGAATGCGAGGGTCTTGGCAAGAGGTGTTGGGCTAAAAGATAAAGAAGCAAATACAAAGTGGGAGTTGTCACAGTTGCTTTTTGCTGATGACACTGTGCTTTGGGAGATTCTGAAGAGAAGCTGCAGAGGTTGGTGGATGAATTTGGTAGGGTGTGTAAAAGAAGAAAATTGAAAGTGAATATATGAAAGAGTAAGGTGATGAGGATAACAAAAAGAATAGGTGACGAAAGATTGGATATCAGATTGGAGGGAGAGAGTATGGAGGAGGTGAATGTATTCAGATATTTGGGAGTGGACATGTCGGCGGATGGGTCTATGAAGGATGAGGTGAATCATAGAATTGATGAGGGGAAAAGGGTGAGTGGAGCACTTCGGAGTCTGTGGAGACAAAGAACCTTGTCCATGGAAGTAAAGAGGGAATGTATGAGAGTATAGTTATACCAACGCTCTTATATGGGTGTGAAGCATGGGTGATGAATGTTGCAACGAGGAGAAGGCTGGAGGCAGTGGAAATGTCATGTCTGAGGTCAATGTGTGGTGTGAATATAATGCAGAGAATTCGGAGTTTGGAAATTAGGAGGAGGTGGGATTACCAAAACGATTGTCCAGAGAGCTGAGGAGGGTTGTTGAGGTGGTTTGGACATGTAGAGAGAATGGAACGAGACAGAGTGACTTCGAGAGTGTATAAATCTGTAGTGGAGGGAAGGCGGGTAGGGGTCGGCCTAGGAAAGGTTGGAGGGAGGGGGTAAAGGAAGTTTTGTGTGCGAGGGGCTTGGACTTCCAGCAAGCATGTGTGAGCGTATTTGATAGGAGTGAATGGAGGCATATGGTTTTTAATACTTGACGTGCTGTTGGAGTGTGAGCAAAGTAACATTTATGAAGGGATTCAGGAAACCGGCAGGCCGGACTTGAGTTCTGGAGATGGAAGTACAGTGCCGGCACTCTGAAGGAGGGGTGTTAATGTTGCAGTTTTATAACTGTAGTGTAAAGCACCCTTCTGGCAAGACAGTGATGGAGTGAATGATGATGAAAGTTTTTTTTTTTCGGGCCACCCTGCCTTGGTGGGAATCGGCCGATGTGTTAAAAAAAAAATAAAAAATAAAAATTATATATTATTGTAACCACGAACGAGTGGTATTTAATCAATAACAATACTGCGACTAGCCGGTGGATTGAACGCGTGTTGTTTTAGCCCACCTCATGGTGAGCGAAAATTCATGACGCTTTAACCCACTGGATAATCCAATCCTACAAAGATCACGCACCCAGCAGAGCTAGGTGTTGTACCGTGATCCGAGGACATACGATGGTGTGGGTACCTCAGAGCTAATTTCATTCTACTCCCCGTTTGGTGCACTAGCCTCCACTAGCAGTATATATAGTATTGTAACCACGAACGAGTGGTATTCAATCAATAACAACACTGCGACTAGCCGGGGGATTGAACCCATTTTTTTTAGCCCTTCTGCGAATTTTCGCTCACCATAAGCCAGGCTAAAACAACATAGGTTCGATCCCCCATCTAGTCGCACTGTTGATATATATATATATATATATATATATATATATATATATATATATATGTTGTACCGAATAGGTAAAATTGGTCAATTAGCAAGAACTCGTTTAAAATTAAGTCCTTTCTAAAAAAAATTTCTTATACGTTTAAACATATATTTTTTTATTTATGTTAATGTAAAAATTAATAATTGTGAACCGAAAGAACCTTAGAAAACTTTCCTAACCTTATTATAACAAGCGCAATTTAATTTAGCCTAATCCAACTAAATATATTTTAGATAAGTTTACAATAATTAAATAATAAACACAATGAAATAAATTTTTTTGGTTAGGTTCAAAATGATTTTTGCGAAATTATTGCATGCATAAATTTTCGCTTGCCTTATTCGGCAAGAATAGAGTTATTTAAACCAAAATAGCAAGTTTGACTTATTCGGCGCGACATATATATATATATATATATATATATATATATTTTTTTTTTTTTTTTCTTTTTCAACAAGTCCGCCGTCTCCCACGGCCGATTTTTTTTCAGTGGGATCTTGTTCTTGCAGTGTGACTGGTCTTACTCTTTCCCAGGTGAGCTGTATTAGCTGTTTGTGAAATCAAGGACTCTATACTGTTGAGTGAATATTTGTTGGGTTCATTTTACTGTATTCCCCTATCTCAGATATTTAGGTAACTCAACGTCTTGTGTTTTCACTAGTATCTTTTAGCATCAGATCCCTTTCTAAGTAACCAATTTCGTCACTCTGTGTATTTATTAATAAATTGTGGAAGTGTGAAAGGAGGCGTTCACTTTTCCCATCTTAAATATTCATTAATAATACACAAATAAACCGCTTATACACTGGCTCTCTCACCTTTGTGTGTGACTTATAACAATAATAATAATAATAGTAATGCACAGAAAGCAGACTTGTGAGTTGCTCCTTGTAGTGAGTAGATGGTTCATAATGCGCCGCTTATTACAATAAGTCATTAACAACACATCCTCCTATGCACGCATCGGTTATTTTTTTTAGTGACAGTAATACTAAACTGTGAACGTCAGGTTTGTATGTTGTTCTTATTCATTACAAAGAAATTGGTCTCCGCTTTCTGTTCACGCTATAAAATATGGCAACTCTTTCATATAACGTTTGTTGATATTATTATATGTTATAATTTGTCGAATTTAGTAATCTGGCATTTACTTAACCTATCCAAACTTAACATAAATAATTTATGAAGTTGTTTTAATATTTAGTTTACACTCAGGTCACTAATATCTTCCGGAGGTTTCTCTCGTCGAGTTTGTTTAATTCTTGTACACATACTGTAACATTAAGTTTTACTTCTTGAGAAACGTGTAGATACTTTTACAAGAAGCAGCGTGACGTGTGACGAGCAAATAACTACGGGCTGTTAGGTACCCAGTTTAGCGGAGCTCTGATGGCTGCCTCGGGGGACGTCAAGACTCAGTGGCTCCTGTGGTCGGTGATGGCGGCGTCGGTAGCAAGGTCATGCCTCCTTCCCTCTCCCTAACCACACTGCCATCATGCTAACCACACTGCTATCATGCTAACCACAAGCACCCGCAGCTCAAGGCTGTTAGCCAGGGTGCCGGTGGCTGTGACCTCAGCTACACCTGCTTGCCATTGGCCAGCTGTAATTACTTAAGGATTCGTAACCCATCCTCACCCACCCGAAGGTTCCAAGTCCTTCACTGGGATGACATCATCTCCCTGTGTTGCTGTCATTGCCTCAAGGATAGCCAGGCCTTTGTCTCTAAACAGAGCTATACGGAACCATATATGAAGCTCTGAAGCTTCACCAAAACTATGGAGGAGAAGAGAAAGGCTCTGGCACTCTACTAGAATCATAGAGAACTGTGATACTGCGTTGCAACCAAGGCTTTTAACAGCTCCATTACCTTTTCATACCTTCTGGGCCAGTAATCTTGCTCGCTCTGTGTTTCTTTCACTTGCATGGGTTTCCGAGAAACTGGAACGTCAGTGAAGTCAGTATTAAGACGACACTTAAAGCATTATCTGAGTGGCTCCTCTCATGGTTATTGAAGCTCCTTGCCGAAGAAAATACTGCCCAGATTTTACAATAGTGGAAGTATTGTAGAATGTTAGCCAATAACACTGCCAAGATCTTACAATAATGGGGATATTAAAAGCTGTTGGCCAAGAGCACACTACCCAGACTTTACTGTAATAAGGGGAGCAAGGTCTTCAGGCTAGATGGCCAAAACCTCTTCTCATACCACTACTACTGTAAGGTGTCCACTCCCGGCCAACTACCTACCAAACATCTCGACCACTTTCCTCCTGTCATGTCTTTTAAGTAAAACACACCCGCAGGAAATGAGTTTTTTTCTCGTCGCCCCGTCAAAGTCCTATTTAGCGAGGTAGCGAGTCGTTGTTGTAGGCAGTCTGGCGCAGCGGTGACGGAGGTTAGTATAATGTGTGGTCCGAGGGGGATGGCAAACACTTGGGAAAAAAACATAGAACAACAACACATTGTGAAACGGAAAGCATGGAAAATGTGCGTTTCGTTTGTTCTCTAAGGTAAAAATAGGCACAAATAGAACAGAAAACAAACAAATTTTATTTCTTTGTGCAGTATTTTGTTTACTTGTAAAATTATATTGTTAAGTAGTAGTATGAGTAGTGTACTGGTAGTAACAATATTATGGCTAGTCTTACATTACACCTCATAGGACGGGTAGCCTAGCGCACGGCGCCAGGATCGCCACTAGCATGCATCTGCATTTCGAGCAGCAAACGCGGAATAATGCGATCCTTTATTGACTACGTTTCGCCCACACAGTATGCTTTATCAAGTCACAAGCAGATCTACTCGTGTGGGCGAAACTTAGTCAGTAAAGGCTCGCATTATACTGCATTTGTGTCTTATTTTTTTGCATCGTGTAGGTAATTTATACCATTTATCTAAATTTATCTCTAATGCTTAAAATTTAATTATGAAGGATGGTAGTTTTTGCTACATTAATCTGGAGACTTATTAAGCTTTTAAGTGATCACATGCAATGACCGTTGAATTATTTCCAAGCTTATCGGTCTGTTCCCACGCCCATACCACCATTCTCACGCCTATCGCTTTTTATATGAACGGCCTCGCTGGCTATTCTCACTCATACAGATGGGTACCACGCCCATCCACCCCAGTCACTATCCACTCCTTTGTTTACGTAACTGCGAGATCCCGCACATGATGGCTTGTCATCATGTGTACATGTATCATACACGGGAAAATGGTTAATGGAAGGACGCAGGCGGGGATGGAGGGACGCTGGAGGGGAGGGAGAAGCGCAGGAGGGGACGGAGGGACGCTGGAGGGAAGGAAGGTGGGAGGATAAGGGAAACAACTTCAGTACAATCACTGAGACAGGAACGATACCGAAGTGAGCAGGTGTAGTGACATGAGCAGGTGTAGTGACGTGAGCAGGTGTAGTGACGAGAGCAGGTGTAGTGACGTGAGCAGGTGTAGTGACGAGAGCAGGTGTAGTGACGTGAGCAGGTGTAGTGACGAGAGCAGGTGTAGTGACGTGAGCAGGTGTAGTGACGTGAGCAGGGGTAGTGACGTGAGCAGGTGTAGTGACGTGAAAAAGTGTAATGACGTGAGCAGGTGTAGTGACGTGAGCAGGTGTAGTGACGTGAGCAGGTGTAGTGACGTGAGCAGGGGTAGTGACGTGAGCAGGGGTAGTGACGTGAGCAGGGGTAGTGACGTGAGCAGGGGTAGTGACGTGAGCAGGAGTAGTGACGTGAGCAGGCGTAGTGACGTGAGCAGGCGTAGTGAAGTGAGCAGAGGTAGTGACGTGAGAAGGGGTAGTGACGTGAGCAGGGGTAGTGACGTGAGCAGTGGTAGTGACGTGAGCAGGAGTAGTGACGTCAGCAGGCGTAGTGAAGTGAGCAGAGGTAGTGACGTCAGCAGGGGTAGTGACGTGAGCAGGTGTAGTGACGTGAGCAGGTGTAATTACGTGAGCAGGTGTAGTGACGTGAGCAGGTGTAGTGACGTGAGCAGGTGTAGTGACGTGAGCAGGGGTAGTGACGTGAGCAGGGGTAGTGAAGTGAGCAGGGGGTAGTGACGTGAGCAGGGGAAGTGACGTGAGCAGTAGTGACGTCAGCAGGCGTAGTGAAGTGAGCAGGCGTAGTGAAGTGAACAGGTGTAGTGACGTGAACAGGTGTAGTGACGTGATTATGGGTAGTGACGTGAACAGGGGTAGTGACGTGAGCAGGGGTAGTGACGTGAGCAGGGGTAGTGACGTGAGCAGGGGTAGTGACGTGAGCAGGGGTAGTGACGTGAGCAGGCGTAGTGACGTGAGCAGGCGTAGTGACGTGACAGGTGTAGTGACGTGAGCAGGCGTAGTGACGTGAGCAGGCGTAGTGACGTGAGCAGGCGTAGTGACGTGAGCAGGCGTAGTGACGTGAGCAGGCGTAGTGACGTGAGCAGGTGTAGTGACGTGAGCAGGGGTTGTGACGTGAGCAGGGGTAGTGACACGTGAGCAGGGGTAGTGACGTGAGCAGGCGTAGTGACGTGAACAGGTATAGAGATTTTAGAAGGTGTAGTGATGTGAGCAGGTGTAGTGACGTGAGAAGGTGTAGTGACGTGAGCAGGGGTAGTGACGTGAAGAGGTATAAAGATTTTAGCAGGTGTAGTGACGTGAGCAGGTGTAGTGACGTGAGCAGGTGTAGTGACGTGAGCAGGTGTAGTGACGTGAGCAGGTGTAATGACGTGAGCAGGGGTAGTGACGTGAGCAGGGGTAGTGACGTGAGCAGGGGTAGTGACGTGAGCAGGGGTAGTGACGTGAGCAGGGGTAGTGACCTGAGCAGGAGTAGTGACGTGAACAGGCGTAGTGAAGTGAGCAGAGGTAGTGACGTGAGAAGGGGTAGTGAGGTGAGCAGGGGTAGTGACGTGAGCAGTGGTAGTGACGTCAGCAGGCGTAGTGAAGTGAGCAGAGGTAGTCACGTCAGCAGGGGTAGTGACGTGAGCAGGTGTAGTGACGTGAGCAGGTGTAATGACGTGAGCAGGTGTAGTGACGTGAGCAGGTGTAGTGACGTGATCAGGTGTAGTGACGTGAGCAGGGGTAGTGACGTGAGCAGGGGAAGTGACGTGAGCAGGGGAAGTGACGTGAGCAGGGGAAGTGACGTGAGCAGTAGTGACGTCAGCAGGCGTAGTGAAGTGAGCAGGCGTAGTGAAGTGAACAGGTGTAGTGACGTGAACAGGTGTAGTGACGTGAGTATGGGTAGTGACGTGAACAGGGGTAGTGACGTGAGCAGGGGTAGTGACGTGAGCAGGCGTAGTGACGTGAGCAGGCGTAGTGACGTGAGCAGGCGTAGTGACGTGAGCAGAGGTAGTGACGTGACAGGTGTAGTGACGTGAGCAGGGGTTGTGACGTGAGCAGGGGTAGTGACACGTGAGCAGGGGTAGTGACGTGAGCAGGCGTAGTGACGTGAACATGTATAGAGATTTTAGCAGGTGTAGTGATGTGAGCAGGTGTAGTGACGTGAGCAGGTGTAGTGACGTGAGCAGGGGTAGTGACGTGAACAGGTATAAAGATTTTAGCAGGTGTAGTGACGTGAGCACGTGTAGTTACGTGAGCAGGGGTAGTGACCTGAGCCCGTATAGTTACGTGAGCAGGGGTAGTGACGTGAGCAGGTGTAGTGACGTGAGCAGTTGTAGTGACGTGAACAGGTATAAAGACTTTAGCAGGTGTAGTGACGTGAGCAGGTGTAGTGACATGAGCAGGTGTAGGAACCTGAGCAGAGGTAGTGACGTGAGCTGGGGTAGTGACGTGAGCAGGGGTAGTGACGTGAGCAGGGGTAGTGACGTGAGAAGGTGTAGTGACGTGAGTAGGTATAGAGAGACGTGAGCAGGTGTAGAGACGTGAGCAGGTGTAGTGACGTGAGCAGTGTAGTGACGTGAGCCTGAGTAGTGACGTGAGCAGGTGTAGAGAAACGTGAGCAGGTGTAGAGAGGCGTGAGCAGGGGTAGAGAGGCGTGAGCAGGGGTAGAAAGACGTGAGCAGGTGTAGAGAGACGTGAGCAGGGGTAGAGAGACGTGAGCAGGGGTAGAGATACGTGAGCAGGGGTAGAGAGACGTGAGAAGGGGTAGAGAGATTTGAGCAGGGGTAGAGAGATTTGAGCAGGGGTAGAGAGATTTGAGCAGGGGTAGAGAGATTTGAGCAGGGGTAGAGAGATTTGAGCAGGGGTAGAGAGATTTGAGCAGGGGTAGAGAGACGTGAGCAGGGGTAGAGAGACGTGAGCAGGGGTAGAGAGACGTGAGCAGGGGTAGAGAGACGTAAGCAGGGGTAGAGAGACGTGAGCAGGGGTAGAGACTAGCATCATCGTGAGGAAGCTCTCAAATCGTAGGGGTCATACAGCGCCCAGGAATGTATCTTTGATCGCGCTTGACGCTTTGATAATTTTCGGGAGTTTTTTTGGTCAAAAGCCCCGTCCTGGGCCAGATTTATATAGATGTTTGCCTGATCAAGCAGGCTGTTGCTGCTAGAGACCCTCTGCCCCACATATCCATGGGAGGCTTGTTGATGCGGCACTTGGCGGAGGTACTTATCGAGTTTCTTTTTAAAAACTTCTACACTTGTTCTGGCAGTATTTCTGATATCTTCTAGTAAGATGTTAAATACACACACAACCTGCACATAGAAAAGAAATACATAGAACGTCGTCGTAAGCTCATCTTTTCTATGTGCGGGTTGTGTGTGTATTGTTCCAGTCATGGTATTGTTCCTTTTTTGTTAAAGATGTTAAATAGTCTGGGACCCCGTATGCTAATACAATGTTTTCCTATTGTACCCACGACGCCCCTGCCTTTCACTGGGCTTATTTCACACTTTCTCCCAAGTCTTTCATTCCAGTATGTTATGGCAGTGTGCAGATTTGGGACGACGCCCTCGAAAATCTTCCATATAGATACTAGCATGTATCTCTCTCTCATCTCAGCTCCCCATAACAATAATAATAATTACATTAGCTCAATCAATACTATAAGCTAGAGAACACAGACGATTTGAATAGCGTTACCATTGGTACTATTTCATTTGTTTCGAAAAATTTCCTTGTCTATCCCGTCATTTTCCTGGCTATCGTGAAATTTGCCTTGAGTTTCTTAAAAGAGAGGTCAGTTGACATTATTACACGCATGTCTTTCACATGGGTGTCCCGTGGCTCGGTTGGTAGCTCACTCAGCTCACACACTGAGTGTCTGGGGTTAGATCCCAGGTACGGGTGGAAACTTTGGGCATGTTTCCTAACACCTGCTGCCCTTATTCACCTAGAAGTAGGTAGGTAGCTGGGTGTTTGTCAACTGGTGTGGGTGGCATCCTGGGGGGTAATATACCTTAGATAGAGCTGGGCTATGAAATGAGCTGAGGAAGGATAACAGTTCCTAGCCTGTAAAATTGATTTGTGTAAAAAAAATATATATTCCTTTCATTCTATTTAGTGATCTTGCATTTTGTATAGAATGTCTCTTTCATATCTAGGCAGCTGAAACTTGTCAGTATTGAACCTCATGTTATTCTCCACTGTCCAATTGAAGACTTTGATTATATCTTCTTGCAATTTTTCCATGTCTTCTACTGAAGCGATTTTCATACTCTGGCATCATCTGCAAATGATGATACGAAATTGTGATGAACGTTTTTATCAATGTAATCTGTTAGGGAAGGGATGATTAAAGACAGCAGGACCTTGTCTGGGGGTACAGAGTTTTTCACTTTGCTAATGCTCGATTTTACTCTGCTACTACCATTTGTGTTCTATTTGTCAAAGCTGAATATCCATTTGCTTACTTTCCTCGCTACACCTATCGCCCTCATTTTATGTGCAATCACCCCATGATTGCAAAATCCGTGTATACCACAGCTGCGTTTTGGTTGTCTTCCAATGCCTCCGTAATTCTGTTATTGGGTTACCATAATCTTTCTTGGTGGTTTGGGTTGTGGACCTTTTGTTATTCCATTAAATTCGTAATATGACGTCTCGTTACCCTTTCAAAGGCTTCTATGTTGTGCGACGTTAGGGCTACTGGTCGATAAGGTTTGACTAGCACTCTAGTGGCTCTTTATGTAAAGGAGCTGCTCTTATACCTTTTAAAATATCGTGGATTTCACCCTGATCTAAGCTTTTTCTCTAAAGAATACTGAGTACTCGTGCTACATGAGTGGGCGTGTTTACTATTTAATTTTTAAATTCCACGGAATTAGTGCTTATGAAAGTTATATGATCTGTGTGGCCTTCACATGTAGTGAACAAAATTTCTCCATTCTTCAGACTGCTTGCGTTTAGTGGATTGCTAAACATTGTTTCGTATTAGTCTTTTAGAACTGTTCATTTCCTTTTCATCATTTGTGTATGAACCTCCTGTGAATAATGTTCCGGTTCGGCAGACAGTTTTCAACTTAGATTTTACACATGAGTAAATTTACTAGAAATATCTTGAAATATACTGATGGCTTTTTGTTCCTGTTGTATTGCTTCTGTTTGGTACGAAAGCTTAAGTTTTCGTTAGAGCTCAGTAATCTCTTGCCTTAGATTATCTTTCCTTCATTGCGATATATTTACGCTTTTTAGGAGTAGAGTAACCTTATGTTTTCTTCTGTACTGTCTAATTCGCTTTATTTCTGCATTTAATCTTTTAGGTTTTCTCATTGGCGCACATTTAATGCAGACCCTGTTAGCTTCTGTGTTTATCTTATTTCAAACACTGGTGAGGGTTTTGGGTGCTCATGACTTTCCCAGGGTGTGTCTGATAGTTCTTCGTTAGTGTTGTCTTAGTTCTTTCATTGTTAACGTTAAATTTGTTGAACATTCCTTCTCATACACTGTTTCTGGAGGCTTCCATCTCTGAATTTATACATATTTGTACTTCAGTGATGTTCTCAGATTATATTGTATCTGTGATTGTTATGCCTCCGATTAGTTCGTGGTTCGTGAAGATCATATCTAGTGGCATGTACTCAGATTTGAACTAAAGGTGATGGGTAGCTCAAGTTTCATGGATAAATTTAAAGAAGACATTAGATGCAGAGAAGTCTCTACTGATTCAGCGTTTCACCCATGGTATGCTTTACTTGAATGAGACTCCCGTTTCTTCTGTGGGCGAAACGTTGCACCAAAAGCTTCCCTATATTTAGTGTGTTCCTGTCAATTATCAGCCTTATTTCTTTATCCCTGGATAAAGAGGCCTTCACCAGCACAGTGTGGAAACGCAAAACACAGGTAGATGCAATAGTCACTGTTAGGTACAGAGGTTCGAATCATCTCCTAGTGTAAGATAAAAAAATTATAATTAGTTACGCTTATGTTCGTAGTTTGTTAAGAATTCTAAATATTTTTTGTTGGCCTGTACACGAGGAGGCCAAGATGAAATGGCTGGTGTCTGTCTGTGTCTGTCTTCTCTCTCTCTCTCTCTCTCTCTCTCTCTCTCATTATTATATATATATATATATATATATATATATATCTCTCATATCTCTCTCTCTCTCTCTCTCTCTCTCTCTCTCTCTCATATATATATATATATATATATATATATATATATATATATATATATATATATATATATATATATATATATATATATATATTTGCTGGATGAGATTTTCGCATTATAATCAGTGACAAACATGTAACAATATGTACTAGACATGTATCTCTCACATCTCGTGTACTGTATATGCCATCTTTATATCAACAATGTATCTCTTAAATCTTTTGTACCATATTATGTAATAAAATATACCTATTGGTAAAAAAAAAAAAAGAAGATGGGGTGGTAGGGAAGTGGAATATTCAAATGGCATCACGAAGAAATCCAAATTTTCTTCCTTGAAGCCTTTTTATCCACTTCTCCGAGGCTATGGGTCCCACAATTTGTACCAGAGGTGGACCCCATCTTCTAAATATATATATATATATATATATATATATATATATATATATATATATATATATATATATATATATATATAGTGTAAATGAGAGAGAAGGACATGGCGAGGATAGGAAAGCATTGGATAAAGTGTTAACAGGAGGAAATAAGTCGCGAGATGAATATCAACAGAAAGAAAACAGAAGAGGAAGGGCAGGTAATGAACAGTGTTAACAGGAGGTAAAACAGAATGAGAATGGAAGACGAACGTGTTACCATGACGAATAGAAGACAGGGAAGGAATGAATGAATGTTAAGAGGGAAACTAGGAGAGGGAGAACAGGAATGAATGTTAAAAAGAGGGAAAACACGAGGAGGGAAAGCAAGGAAGATGGAGGACATTGAACGGACGCTAATATCAGGAACAAAAAAAACCAGGAAGATTAACCTGGCAAAACCAGCACTGAAGTGAATACATTTCTTTAGGGTCACTTAACATGAGATGCTGCTGCATGTCTTGATAACCCTGAACACTGAGAGAACCCTCAAGCACAACCTTGACCCTCGTGAACTTCTCCAAGAAGAACCTTTACAGACATTATCCTTTGGCAGCCTGTAATACCCGTCGTCTGCCCTGCCGTGGCAGCCTATAATACCTGCTGTCTGGCCTGCCACGATACTAGGATATATCCCTTACCCAAGAGGGAAAAAAATTAACCCATGGGAAAGTTTCTTGTTCATTGTTTGGGTTATAACAACGTGTGGGGTGAGGTCGTTGGTGGTGGTGGAGGCAGAGATGGTGGTGGGGGTGTCGCTGCTTTTGTTGGGGGAAAGGAAGCTGCTGCTTATGGTGGTTGAGATGCTGGTGGTGGTGGTGGTTGATGCTCGTGGTGGTGGTGGTGTTGGTGGTTGTGATGCTGGTGGTGATAGTGTTGGTGTTTGCTTTAATGTTCCTGATAATAATAGTGCCATTGCTACTCCTCTTAGTAGTGGTTGTGTTTTGATGGAGCTGGCGGTGTTGGTAGTGCTGCTGATTGCTTTGATGGTGGTGCTTCTCGTTGCTTTGATGGTGGTGCTTCTGATTGCTTTGATGGTGGTGTTTCTCGATGCTTTGATGGTGGTGTTTGGTTGCTTTGATGGTGGTGCTTCTGGTAGCTGTGATGGTGGTGCTTCTGGTTGCTGTGATGGTGGTGCTTCTGGTTGCTTTGATGGTGGTGTTTCTGGTTGCTTTGATGGTGGTGCCACTGGCTGCTTTGATGGTGGTGATGGTGTTTTTCTGGTTGTTTTGATGATGGTTTTCTGCTTGTTTTGATGGTGGTGCTTCTGGTTGGTTTCATGGAGCTGGCAACTGTGATGGTAGTATCTCATCTGCTGGTGTTGATTGTTTTGATAATAGCAGCGGCGGCGGCGGCGTGAGAAGGTAGGTGGTGTGTGCAGGAGAGCCAGTTTTTACCCAGCACAGCACAACAGAGTCTCAGGCCAGCCTGCTGGAGCGCTCGCTGAGTAATTATTGTAATTTGGCTACAATAAAAGTTTTTCGAGGTTTTGGGGATGTCTGAGTTAAGACTCGTGAGCCTCGTAGCTCCAGACATAAGTGCAACGAACACAAAATGTGATAGTTACATATATGACAACCAACAATTCTTACACATGCGGACCTCAAAATGGACACAAAAGCACATATATTTCTTGAAGTTGGGAAGGAGGATGAGGGAGGAGGGCTGCTAGCGAGGAACAGCGAGTGGGGAAAGTGTTGTTGCTAGAAAGGAAGAGTGACTAGGGAAAGTGTAGTTTTTTTAGAACAGTAGTTCTCAAAGTTATGAGCCCCCGTCCTCCTAGGAAGTCAATCTCAAGACTCTTTTTCCCACTTTACCTGATGTTTGAAGATACTAAATATTATATTTATTAAGTCTGATATCTTTATAAGAACGAATCATAGACATCTTCCTCTTGCATTTGTTTTGCATACTTTATATGCCACCACCAGTTGTGCTAAAGAACGTGTTAAATATTCATAGATTTTAGTAACAGGTATGTTCTCAAGACAAGCAGGTGTGACCTAATGACATGTAGGTATGTCCTAATGATAACAGGTGGTTTCCTAATGACAAGCAAGTAGGTAGATCCTAATGAAAAGTATTGCACTTTTTTTTTTTTGGTTATATTGATATCAAAACAAAGCGAAGCAGACATATGAAGATGTATAAATCTCAGTTTTAATTCTTCACCCACAAATTGCCATCGATATTACAACGAAATTTGATGAAAATTTAAATTGATCACAGGCAAGCACTCTTAATGAGATGCACGATACTGTTTTTTATGCTTGATGTTCAGCTGAGTGCGCGTCCAACATCAATCTACACATCAAATGACGTTTTGTTTCCTGAATTCGATTTAAAAAAATACTTAAAATCCTATCCACACAGATATGGTGAAGAAAACGAGACAGATTTTAGGGCTCACTAGTTTATATTGACATAGTGTGGTAGATATTCCACCTAAAACTTCTCCAAGAATCGTAGCCACCCTTTGCAACGTACTGAAACTTTAAGTAAACAAACAATTCTTGCACTGCTTCAGAGGCATCCACGACTGCAATGAAAAATAATACCCTGGCAAGATTGAATTCGAAACAGAATTGGATTAAATCAGGATAATATTGATGGAACTCGTCCTGCAGAGCTTGGGGGCGACTCTATCTCAATTTTAAAGCTATCAGTGAGTTTTTTTCTTTTCCGCATTTCAAGACAGGAAAAGATGCTGTAGTTCTTTGTTTTGCGCGACTCTTTTACCACTGTAGCTTAGCGATGGAAATTTGAATTGTGTTATCGTTACCAATAGTGGATGAGTGTATTTTTGGAAGCTTAAAGTTGAGGTTACTTAAGAACTCAAAAATATTGTGAGTACACTTTCCACATAGACCTTCCATTGACCTTCCTGCCTCCCCTTCTTTCCCATCAAATCTTTCTCATCCCTGGGTGGCGCACCTCATAGTTTGTTAGACTAGAGAAAGAGGACTGGGAGGACTGTACATTTAGAACCGTGATTTCCAAACCTTTTTTTTGTCGCACACTCAAAATTTGAAATCACAGTCGCGTCGCCTCCCAGAATTTAAAAATCATATACTTCTCATAGCCCAAAATCTGATATCACATTCATCTTGCTACCCAAAACTTGATTTAAATCTCATTAGACTGATACCCAATTAGTACTTATACCTACTTAACACACAAGCAAATTGTCGTTAAGCAAAATAATTGGTCTCCATCACAAAAACTGTTGGAGAAAATATTTTCGAGTTGGAAAGATTTTTTCAAAAAATCGTCGTTTTGGAGAACTGACAAGATGCCAACTTTGAAACATGACACATCGTTGTAAGATAAAGCTTCAAGGGATTAATCACATGATCACATTTTTTCATTATTTTGACCTCTCTTTGGGTTCTTATTTACATTAAATCTCGCAAGTTTTGAAAACTATATTTTATGAGTTTAGGGATTATCCGCCAGTCATCAGAAGGTTCTTACCCATCCAAGTGTGGGTGTTGAGCCTGGGTTCAGAGGAAGGAGCCTGGGAAGTGGTTATTAGTTACTTTAGGGGAAATGAGTGTGAGGGTGGTTGGGGGCATGGACGACTGCTGATTTAATTTTAAATAAAGAGTTTTGTTGATTTACGTATTTGTTAGTTTAGAGGAGGGACTTGGGGTGTTGGTTTATATTTAGGGAAAGAGGCCTAGATATGTTGTTGTTTAAGTGGATGGGGTCTGGAGTGTTGCTGGTTTAACTATAAAGGAAAAGGAGTCCTGGGAGCGTTGCTAGTTTAGAGAAAGGGGAGCCAGGCAAAGTTGTTGGTCTAAAGAAAGGGATTATCTGAGGGTTATTGATTTAGAGAAAGGGGAGACATGAGAATGAGTTGTTGGTTTATATGAAGGAGCCAAAGAGGGAGGTTGTTAGTTCAGTGGAAGGAGCCTGGAAAGGGGTAATTGGTTTAGTCAGGAGCCTGTGTTGGTTTAAAGAAAAGGTGGTTTTAAGTTTAGATGAAGGAGCTCGATAAAGATGTAGGTTTAGAGGAAAGGACTTCTGAAAGGGATTCCTGCCGGGTTCCTGGAAACTTAACGTGGAAATAAAATTACTGGAAGATCAAGCAAGCAACCCAAAACACTGACCCAAACAAGCCTGCTACATCTCTACAATAATAACAATAACAAACCGTAATTCGAGTGATACACGTGAATTATTTGAGGGTTTCCTGATGTTGCTGAGCCTCAACGTTGCGGGTGTTTTTCTTCGCTTTTATTCGAAGTTAAACATGCGTTTTTTATAGGTTTATGTAACCTAACCCAACCTAACCTACCACACTAATTTAAGATACAAAAAAAATAGTTTACCATGAGTGTTAAGATATTAACGTGGGAAATAGTGTGCAAAAATTGCTTAATAAAATAAGGATAAATTGACTTCAAACAGGAACCACCATCGTGACGCTGCCAAACTCTACTGCTCACCAAGTTTTCCAGTATGAGATTCGTACTTCATTTAATTAAAAGTTGAAGCTTCCAGCATCATGAAGGGAAGCCGAGGAAGGAGAGCTGTGTCAAAGAAAAACTACAGAATGTGAAAAGACTCACCAAGTCAGGCCTTGAGGAATGCTGAAGTCAGTCTTCCCTCACAGCCACGAACAATAACAAAGGTCGCTGGCGAAACAAAACAAGCTCCAGGTTTCTTATCCAAATAGCCTATTCAGTAAAAAATTGGAGGTTGTCATAAAAAAATAGGAAATACAAACTACAAGTTGATTATAGTAACATTTCCGAAACAGCCAGCTTGTGGAATGATCCACAAAAATAAAATTTAAAAATACAGTAGTGGCAAAAATAAAAAGGTTGCTGAATACACAAGACGCTGATACCAAACACTAAGATATGCAGACCACAAGGAATCTGATTAAAGTTCTGAAAATCAAGACGGAGGAACATTTTGCAGGTCTCCAAGCCAAACAACTGAAGGCTTGATTCAACAAGCTGTCGCCATGGAGAGATAACACCTCACTAGTCACTCATTTTTATTTACAGGGGTCGAGTCTCGGTTCATGACTCCCTTCTTTTAAGTTATCTTCACCCGCAGTGCTGGTTATTGGCCTTTTGGTCATTATCATAGTGATGAATTTGCCATCGTAATTTTTTCGAATATGTCTCATTTCAGCCTGTGTCCCTATATTTCTCAATAAATAATTTACAACTGCACTGTAACTTGTTACACTTTTACACGTGGAAACTCTTTGTATGTCTTAGTTCTTCTCTTTGTCTAGGTCATCAGGCTCACTTCTCTCAACCTCTGTCAGTGCATTGCTCTCACTTCCAAAACCTGTTTGGGTAAGTTAAAACAATTGGACCATATCTAGTTTCATCACGTGCTTGTTCAGGTGGGGGTTGCCTACTGGGGCCGCATGCTACACGGAGGACCTAACGTATGTTATGTATGTCTTGCCGAATAAGTAAAACTTGTGATTTTGGCTTAAATAGCAGCGCACTTCTTGAAGAATGAAGCAAGCAAAAATTTGTTCATGCAATAATTTCGCAAAAATTATTCTGAATAACGAAAAAAAATATGTTTATTTGTGTTTGTTTATTATTAAATTATTGTAAACTTATATAAAATATATTTGGTTGGATTAGGCTAAATTAAATTGCGCTTATTATAATAAGGTTAGATAAGTTTAATAAGTTTCTTTTGATAAAAAATCATTCATTTTTATATTAACATAAATGAGAAAAATATATATATAAATGTATAAGGGAAAATTTTAAAAAGGACTAAATTTTAAATGAGTTCTTGCTAATTGACCAATTTTGCTTATTCGGCACGACATATATATTGCTAAGAGACTGTACGTTACTCATTGTTTTTCAGATTTTACGCTTGCATATGGAGTTCAGGTTCTACAGTTGATGAGTATCTCCGGAGATGCGTTTGAGCTGATGTTTAGGTTAAGAAAGGTTCGTCAGGAAACAGGGCAAGTGTTTCCTGACGCGGGTCTTAGTCAGATGACCTGCCGTTGGAGCTTTTGGTCATTTGACCGATGCCTTCCGCTGGCTTATCGGTTCACCCCTTTAAAAATTATGGTCATAGTTATAACCATTTAACCTCCGGTTTGCTACTCTTACTGTTTCTCATCTCCTACGTTGTATTGTTTGTCTTTTTCCTCGCCTGTTCTTATCCCACAGACTTTTTTGAAATCGTCAACAAACACCCGACCCGGACTATCTTTGTTTTTTGGTACAGTAATTAGATCCTTTGTGGAACCCCACTTGTTACTCTCTCTCTCCTATCTTGATGTTCCTGATTGTTACTGTTACTCAAGTCTTCTTTCAGGTACTCTCTCATCCATCGGAGTGCTTTACCTTATATTTTTACCTGTTCTTCTATTCTTTTAGTTCTGGTCTGGTACAGTATCAAATATTTTGTTGCATTCCTGGGTAATGCAATTCTCCATCCTTGACTTATTTCATATGTATGAAATTTTCCTAAAACTCCATTAAGTCCGTTAGACATTTCTAGTCCCTGAATTCATATTGCTTTTCTCCGATAGATTTTCTCTCCTTTCCAAGTGCTCCACTGCCCTTCGTCTTACACTCTGCTATCTTATATGAGGAAAGTGTCTTCCCAAACGAAGACACATCTGAAATTTTTGTCGATATAGTACTCAGGGTATCTAAGAAAAACCTTTAGTAGCAAATTAATTTTCATGATATAAAAGAAATATGTCGAAGAGGTAACCCTGTGGTAGATGCTCAAATTTAACAGAAAAATATAATACTAAGACAGTCATTGTTGGGTTTAAAATGACAAAATAATTCCAGTATTTGCCATAAAAACTAGATAGCCTGAAATAAACAGTAAAACTTGTAGAGGCAAGTTCCCTTCAGATGCTACTAATAAACATTGTGAACAATCTTGTGTTTTCTAGCACATGATGCTGCAGGTTTCGTTAGCATAACCTCTGCTGAGCTCAGTTATGTTCAGTTACTGTATAAATGTTCTAAGCTCTTGATAAAAAATCCTAATTATACGTTTTTAACTTTTCTTAATTTTGCTAAATTGATTGTAATTAATAGTTTCTTTCCAGATGTACTTGTGTTTCAAGCTCGTCTTAATTATAAATTCTAGTTATAATATTATCATATTTAATTTATAAATACCAGTACGTTAGCACACCAATAATTCACTGGTCAATAATATTTGAAAAGTTGTATGCTTCTTAAATCAGATTAGTTAATTCTTATGTATTTTCATGTCCTGAATCCAATTATCACCTTGAAAAATGCTTATTGGCTATTTAAAGATACAAGACATGTAATATTTGATTATTTTCACCATGTTCGTCACTAAATGTCCCACAGTTCGCTGGAAAAAAATCTAAATGCGAGTCCAAAAAGTGGATTTTAAGTGACATATTACATGCCATGTTCTTATACACCTTGATGAGGTTTTCCATCAATTCTTCATAGTTACCTTCCCTTCTGTTTCCGAGAAATCCCTTCGCCACTAACTGCTTCCCAAGCAGCTTTCTCCTTCCCATGAAGGTCTGATTCAAAGTCACCATCTTTAAGAAGCTCTCGAATCTGAGGACCATTGAAGACTCCGTCTCTTAGCGTCGCTCAGTGAGGGGAATTTTGATGTTAAAAACTTGAATCCCTGACCGAATTTGTCCATAGCTTTTAAAAAAAAAATTTCATGAGTCCCAGTTTTATGTGTAGTGGTGGTAGCAAAATTTTGTTTGGATCAGTGAGAGGTGGATGTTGAACATTTTTCATCCCAGGTTCCAATGATTGACGAGGTGGCCAGTCTCTCTTGATGTAGTGGCAACCTCTTGATATGCCTCACATGCATATCAGTAGCTTGCTCATTGAATATTTATTATAAGTTTAAAAAGTGTTTGGCTAAGAAAATAACCTACCTTTCACCTCAAAATATAAACTTGCTGGAACAATAATGAAGGTCAGTGAGACTGTGAGTGTGATAAGAAACACACTGCCACAAGCCTGTTGGAAACTGTTGTAACACGTTGGTGTATATTGAAAAGTAGAGCGAACAAACAATTTTAAACGAGATATTCATTATCAGTGACCTAAAATTAGTTGAAAATTGCTACTCTGGTCTCGGAAGCATTTTGGTTGTTGACCAGTGTAATTTCCTCACATTATTTACTTGAATTATTTAAAAGCACTTCATTGCCGTAAATTTCAAGTTCTTTACTGTGTGTGTGTGTGTGTGTGTGTGCGTGTGTGTGCGCGTGTGTGTGTGTGCGCGTGTGTGCGCGCGCGTGTGCGTGTTCGTACGCGCGCGTGTATTTACTAATATTGACCGGTATTAAATATTCAATGGAGTATCAAGAGTAGCCATTATCTACAGACAATAATGGCAAGAACTATGCAAACCTTGCCAGAAAATGTTTCTTTTGGATGGAACGTATTAGCGTTCCATAACAGTACTTAAAAACCTATCATAACACACGTATAAAACATACCTGGATACAAAGACCTGTATACCAGTAGATCTAAGGGAAGTTAAGTGGTGTTGCGCTTTACTGTGCAAACGAAATGCTGTGCAAAATATAAACAATAGAGATGTATTTGGTGAATACATATTTTCAAAATTTAAAACATAGTTATAAATCGATAATTAAAGAACAAAAAGGCACAATGCCGCGACTGGAACAATACACAAATAACCTGAACATAGGTCTGACTTGGACCATTTACAAGTCACACTAACACACGAAGGAGAGGGATCGTTAAATAAACTTAGATCATCCCACACAATAGCAAAGTCCCACATGACTAACTTCAGCGGTGACATTCTCAGATACCTCAACTTAAGCCATAAATTAAGTTAAACTCGCTTAACAATTTCATGAGACTTTAATAACAACCAGAGTCAACCAGACGCGAGACTCGTAAACATGTATTCCTGCCCAAATGCAGTAGATTTAATGTGACATCGGTTTTCTCATTAGACCAAATATGGTTCGGCTTAATAACCTCATAAAAAAACAAGCATTGCACTCACTTGACGCCTTTGCACTACCTCAGCTTTTTGATCACTGGACGTGAATGATATATAATACTCACAAGATGAAGAATTAGACACATGTGCAACGTCTGAGTATCTTTGTTGATATATCGCCATCCAGTGTCTTTGTCAATACAAGGACATAATGTGAAGAAAACGGAAGTATATACAAAAGAGCAGCGTAGTCTTCACAACTACGGTGCTCTTCACCAACTCCAAGGCTGAGGGACTCATTACCTCATCTTTTGTATAAAGTTCTACTGTCTTCACATTATATCCTTGTATCGTGTTGATAAATCCACTGGATAGCAACAGTCTACAAATAAAGATACCCATATGTTGCACATGTGTCTAATTCTACATATTTCTGATCATTGTTCTCATTAGCTTGTCGAAGGTGAATCTTAAAAATATCACACATCATATTACTTATCATATCATGTGAAACCTATCCTACAATTATATATAAACTAGAGACTAACATTTTGTTTTACATTATTACTTCAAGCTTGGTATTATCGACTCAGTGTTAATTTTACTACTAATTCTTCTGCTTCAAATACCTCACAATTAGGATCAGTACATTACCAGCATCAAAATTGCTACGATATAACTGTGTGTTAGCTTCTGTTTCTCCGTAATGCTGCGCATCTTACGAAGTTTTCCGGCAGCGTTATGCCCAGCTGGAACCCGACCTAGATTTGTAAAGGTAATGATATGGTTTGGAATTAAATAATATATACCCCCTTAATTTACGAAGGCTTGTGTGGGAAGGGCTGGTAGGTAGGAAGGGTGGGGCAGCGCTCTCTCAATATTGTTCCAGTTAATAAAAATCGGATATCAAGGCAATAATGTCAAACTGTTTGCAATCAAGCCATTAAATAAAGTTAAGAGATTTATAGAGCGACACGCTTGGTCTTCACTTCTTTATTCTTTATTACTGTTGACAGTACGCCGACAGTAACGACCGGCTTTGTATCAAGAAGTCCAGAAGACGGCTTTGTTCAGGCCAGTTGACATTATACTTATATTTTGTAAAATTTATTTTTTAAAGCTGCCCATAGTATAGTTCCGCTTCACTGGCGCTACTTGCCTGTTTGTTCCACTCAACTGCAGCTCTTATTGCTTTCCTGCATTTTTCAAATATGAATTTGTTTCATTTGAATTCAATACTGCGACTTTCATCATCTTTTGACGTCTTCAGAACCTTATTTGTTCCTTTTAAATGTGTTTCATCTATTTTACACTTTAGTCATATCATCCCATATTTTTATCCCTTCAAGCGAATGCAATTTCAATTATAATATATATGGATAATATCGCAGAGATTATACACCAAGAGGTATATATCTCAGTATATATACGTTGAGAATTTACATTAATCCCTGTTTTAGATATTAAAGTATCTTTGTTGTGTATATGCGGGATGCAAGCTTAATGACCCTCGTGTAGTTAGTAAGCTTTAAGCTTAATAAACATACCAACTATTCATTATCTGTATATTTTCCAGCACTATTTATAAATAATCAGTAATATGGAGATCAAAACAACAATATCTGGCGTAAATGAGGCATCATCAGCCCTTTAAATATGTAGTAACAACTATTTTTTATTTATGACAGTTTTACCACCAAGCCCTATTCAGGTACTGTCTCGTGACCATGGACGGAGGATCGAGTCTCCAACACCCTAAGTGATGAAACCAAATGAATTTTGCGCTACACGTAACGTACATGATGATGATCCTGCGCCTCGTTATTTCTTTGCGACATATTTCGCATGATTGTTTTATGCTGTTGGTAGAGATATGAATAAAGATAGAATTACCGACAATATGTTTAGTAAAAGAACACATGTGTAATTAATGTGACATTTTATTGTGGCAACGTTTCGCTCTCTAGGAGCTGTGTCAAGCGTAACGGCTTGGCAAACCTGGAGAGCGAAACGTTGCCTACACTAAAATATCACATGAGTTGCACATGTGTCCTCTTAACCCGATTTATATGGTAGACAAAATAAAAGAGGTCTCAGCTTCCGGTTAGTTTGTTGCTCCTGGGAAGAAAAATCACAAGACAGTAGATTGTTATCCGTCCTCGGAGGAAAATTACTGTCTTGAACCCATGTGTTGCTCATGTAGTCTACTATTAACCAGCGCCTCAGGAGGTTGGAGCATATCCTATTGTACCCAGGATATTTCCTTCAGCAATTTACTGTTATTACCAGCTCGGATGGTATTGAATTGTCATTGTTGCCAGTCTGTTGCCTTGTTTTTTCTGGTTCGTACTCTGCTGGCTTGACCTTCGATATTTGGTAATGTAATTGGGGTTATTGATCCTCATTTATATATATATATATATATATATATATATATATATATATATATATATATATATATATATATATATATATATATATATATATATATATATTTTGATTGATTGCAAGAGAAGCATCGAGTGGTAGAGGGTTGCAGGTTATTTGGCGGTGGATAGGAATGCATTTGTTTTAACTTGCTTGTGGTAGCTTTCACCTAGGAGGCGTGTGTGTGTGTGTGTGTGTGTTGTGTGTGTACTCACCTATTTGTGGTTGCAGGGGTCGATTCATAGCTCCTGGCCCCGCCTCTTCATTGATTGCTACTAGGTCCTCTCTCTCCCTGCTTCATGAGCTTTATCAAACCTCGTCTTAAAACTATGTATGGTTCCTGCCTCCACTACGTCACTTTCTAGGCTATTCCACTTCCTGACAACTCTATGACTGAAGAAATACTTCCTAACATCCCTTTGACTCATAGGAGTCTTCAACTTCCAATTGTGACCCCTTGTTTCTGTGTCCCCTCTCTGGAACATCTTGTCTCTGTCCACCTTATCTATTCCTCGCAGTATTTTATATGTCGTTATCATGTCTCCCCTAACCCTCCTGTTCTCTAGTGTCGTCAGGCCGATTTCCCTTAACCTTTCTTCGTAGGACAATCCCCTTAGCTCTGGGACTAGTCTTGTTGCAAACCCTTGTACTTTCTCTAATTTATTGACGTGCTTGACCAGGTGTGGGTTCCAAACTGGTGCTGCATACTCCAGTATGGGCCTGGCGTATATGGTGTACAGAGTCTTGAACGATTCCTAAGTGAGGTATTGGAACGCTATTCTTAGATTTGCCAGACGCCCGTATGCTGCAGCAGTTATCTGATTGATCTGTGCCTCAGGAGATGTGCTCGGTATTATACTCACCCCAAGATCTTTTTCCTTGAGTGAAGTTTGCAGTCTTTGGCCACCTAGACTATACTCTGTCTGCGGTCTTCTTTGCCCTTCTCCGATCTTCATGACTTTACATTTGGCAGGGTTAAATTCAAGGAGTCAGTTACTGGACCAGGCTTGTAGCCTGTCCAGGTCACAGGGACACTTCTGAGTCTATCCCTTCCGTTATATCATTCACATATACCAAAAACAGCACAGGTCCTAGGACTGACCCTGTGGAACCCCACTCGTCACAGGTGCCCACTCTGACACCTAGACACGTACCATGACTCGTTGTTGCTTCCCTGTCAGGTATTCTCTGATCCATTGCAGTGCCTTTCCTGTTACGTGTGCCTGATTCTCTATTTTTTTTTTTTTTTTTTTTTTGTGTGTGTGTGTGTGTGTGTGTGTGTGTGTGTGTGTGTCTGTGTTGCATTTATCACTTACAGTTCTCTGGTCCGTCTGTGCTACAGTTGCCTCCGCTGTGTCAACTGGGGTAGAACGGAAATAGTCTTCTCATTGCCTGACAGTACAGTAGGTGATGAAGAGAGCACTGACGCTTACTTTCGCAGTGTTGGTATGTGCGTACAACGCAGTGATCACCTGGAGGCTCTTACTGAGGCTGGGTCCAGTCAAGACCCTTGTGGCATTCACCACTTGGCACTGCCCTGGAAGCACTGTACATGAGAGTAGGCTGAACAGATGAGGTTAGAATCGATGGTTATAGGAGCGGAGAAAGATGATGGGATGAGGCGGATGGTAATTTTATTTTAACATGACTGGATATAACCGCAGTCAAACCATGGAACGGGTGAGTTTTGAACCCCATGGCAAATGAGACCTAAAATTACAGGCCAGTGCGTTAACCACTCGGCCAGCTGGCTCTAATAAGATTCATGAAACTAGGTATTTTTCTGTTCACCAGAGGGAAGTTAACATGAGCCATCAATCTGACCACAAATGCAAGATTTTACAGATGAATCGCACACCAGCGTCTTTGTGGGAAACTCTAGCTGAAGTCCCCTCAAAGCCGCCATCATGACTCACGAAATCGTAATAAGACGATTGCAAAGAGTCGTGTTCCGTAGTTTGTTTGCAATCCTGTTATTACGATTTCGTGAGTCATTACCGCAGTGTGTGATTGCCCTGTCCTATATGACAGTTACATTGTGGGAGCACCAGAAGTGTGCGGCTACCATATGATAGTATATATGGTAGGAACACCTTCGTGTGTGACTATCCTAGTCTATATGACAGTTAATTGTGTGAACGCAGTGTGCAACGTTAAGTTAAGTTACATGACGAGAAGACCCAGAGTGTGTGGCTGCTCCATTTTGTATAATAGTTACGAGGTAGAAAGGATAAGAAATGATAACGAGTAATATTTCCCCTGTCATATTCCATCACACTGGCTGGGTTGTGGTGAGGGGTTGAAGAGGGTATTTGGATCTGGGGAAAGATTGAGGTAGCAGTGATTGATGGACTACTGAAGGCCGAAGGGAGATGGAGGACCGATAAATAGTTCAGGATTGAGGTGAAGGGGGGGGGGGGGAAGACAAAGGAAATTAGCGGGCAGAAGAAAAAAAAAAGAGAAGAATATAGGTGATTTAAAATCTAAAACAAGTCAGTGTGTTTTATGTTCTGAAATTAATAAATTACAAGAGTCATTTGAGATCTGTGCACTTGAACCGAGTTGGAAGGTCAGGATAACGGGCAATATAAACCCCTTATGCCTTAACAAGATAAATCAGCGAGTCAGACTACAGCATTTGGTAAAAATTATAAAAAAGCTGGGACAAAAGTGTGTGTATTCGAGAGTCCTATAACTAGACAGTCATGTTGCGGTTAGATATGAATTTTTTTCGTTTTTATACCAGCGTATCTTTACCTAAATTGCACGTTGTTTTCCTTTCTCCGTCTGCGTCTTCAAGGCAGCTTTCTGCAGGTTCTTGTACGGACGTTGTCCTCTGAAATATTTTCTCTAGTTTGTGATTTTGTGTGTCAGTGTGTATGACGGTCGTTCTGTTGCTGGTAGACGATGGCCAAAGTCTTGGTGTGTAATGGATTCCGTTATTGATAGACCTAAGTTTAATATATGTAAGGTTAGCCTAAATTTACTAAGTAATATTTATCAACAGTGAGATAATTTCGCGGAACTACAAAGGACGATAATGACACCACCTGGGAGTTTGTCACTCGTCTACAAGTCTGCTGACAAACCAGTAAAGCTCTGTATATTTTTTAAATCTAAATTTATCCAACATTAATACATTCTTGCGAGTCCAGTCTTGGTTAAATATTTTCATTATGCTATTTCTATCCCCTTTATTTATTCCTGTTTATCATTTGTACACATCAGTCATATCTTCCCTAATTCTACGCCTTTCCAGAGAAGTAAAGCCTCCTAATACATAGAATCAACTTCATCCGAATCTGTAGATTTTTCGGCGCATTTATGTCTAATCTGTTATATGGAAACCGAGATGAGCAACGTAATCTCAGTGAGGCATGACGAAAGACCTATGAATTAAATTATAATATATGGACTATATTTTTTTAATTTCTGATATGAAGCCAAAAACTGTATTAGATTAATTACGGACACTTGTGCAGTGTTGCCTTGGCTTTAAATTTCTTTGAGCTGTGCCTCGACCCAGGAGATACTTTCTATGCCATGTGCCGCTACTTAATCCTTTTCCTGTGCAGAACTTTATCAAAGGACTTTACTGAAATCCGTATATCCAATATCGTATTCTTTATTTTAACCTACCGCTTCGGATACCTTAAGATGAACGCCTCTTTGTAAAACCCTGTTAAAATTCAATGAGCAAATCATATATTTAAAGTCGGCTTCGAATTGCATTACCTATTATTCATTCCACCAACTTATCCATAACTGAGGTTAGGCTGATAGGCCTTCAAATTATAGATCAATCTCCCTTTTGGTAAACAGGTATCCCATTTGCCATTTTCTACTTATCCAGTACGATACCCGCTGTTAGTGATCTGTAGAGACTAGGTAATGGTTTGCTGCGTTGTATGACCCTTGTTGTTTAGCGCTTCTTTTTTATTATAATGATAGGTAATGATTTGCTAGGTTGAAAATACATTCCTTTAGAACTCCTGAAAATAGCTCATCAAAGCTTGATGACTTGTTTGGCTTCAATCTAATTAGTTGTCTGAGGACCATGTCACTGGTGACTATAATATTGGATAATTTATTTTCGTCCTGATCAGTCTAATTATTGTTTTCTGGGATTTCGTTTGTAGTTTGTAAAATAGAAAATAAGTGTTGGAAATGGTACACATTTGTCACTAACAGTAAGCTGACTTGAGTTACATTTATCTTTTCCCGAATTTCATTTTTATATACCTAAAAGAAACCTTTTAGAATGGTCTTTAATTACCTCGCAACCTTAATTTTCGTATTCTTTCTTTTTTTAGCTTTCCATGTTCCTTTATTGACTTCTCTCTTAAACTAAATAAATTCAATAGAGTGATTCATCTGTAAATGCCTGTATTTTTCACCCAAGAGATGTATTAGTTTGTTTATTCATTGATAATCATTCATGTTTGATCTAAATTCTGTATTAGAAATATAGGCAGCGTGGCCAGCTTGCACAATACTTTGCAAAATGTCAAATTGGCAACGATCATCACCGTCTGTCAGGCCTTCACGACAATCACGTCAGGCTACCCCGGTCTACACTAATAAGGTAATAATCACTTAGTCTCATATAATCTGTTGAGTGAGAATTGGAAACATTTCCCTTAACATTATTAAAATCCATGAGATTTTGAACTAGGTGATTAGTTATAATTTTCTCTAAGCTATTCAATAACGTCAAGATAATATTTCAGTGAATGCTTGTTTGCCAGAACCAGGTCCGCAGGTTATTTTCTCTAGTTCTGACACAAACTGTTTTGAAAAGCTGTCCTGAACCATTTCATGAAAGTCTCTCGACTTTTAGATTTCCTGCCAAATTACTCCAGTTGATCTGGCTAAAGTTAAAATCTCCTATTAAAACTACATTGGCGTTCCGAGTTTTTGTCCTAGTAATTTCACGCCAAATAAGTTTGCCCAGGTCACTATTACTGGGAGTCCGTAGATCACAACTAAGACTTTACACGCCCTTCGAGAAACTGCATTTAAACATATACTGTGTCTGTCCCTTCAGCTTGTATTTCGTGCTGATGCAACAGCGTAACTTTTCCCAAACACACATAACAACTCCGCCCACTTTCCTCTTGACTCTAACAGCGTATAATAATTTATACCCACAAATGTGGCGCTCAACAAGCATGTTGCAATTTTTCAGAATGATTCAGGCTTCGGTTATTGCAATAATATTTGTATTTTGCTTATACAATTTTGTCTTAGTTTATCTATTTTGTTTCTTGCGCTCCGGCGTTTTGTATATTAGATGTTAAGGAAGTTTTTGAGTCGATTTTTTTCCCTCTCTTTTTGGTTGCAGATCAACATTAAGTATCATTAAAAGTTGAGCAGAATGATCTGTGGCAACAGTGTTGTGTCTTATAATTTACTGAACTCAGTATCAGCTCCCTTAACTTCCCTGGTATTCCACCAGTGTTTGTATCCCTCTCCACCTCCACTATGTTGTATCCCTCTCCACCTCCACTATGTTGTATCCCTCTTCACCTCCACTATGTTGTATCCCTCTCCACCTCCACTATGTTGTATCCCTCTCCAAATCCACTATGTTGTATCCCTCTCCACCTCCACTATATTGTATCCCTCTAAACCACCACTATGTTGTACCCATCTTCACCGCCATGTTGTATCCCTCTCCATCACCACCATGTATCCTCTCCATCACCACGTTGTATCCCTCTCCTCCACCATGTATTCCTTCACCACCATGTTATATCCTCTCCTCCATGTTATATCCCTCTCCTCCACCATGTTGTATCCCTCTCCACCTCCACTATGTTGTATCCCTCTCCAAATCCACTATGTTGTATCCCTCTCCACCTCCACTATATTGTATCCCTCTAAACCACCACTATGTTGTACCCATCTTCACCGCCATGTTGTATCCCTCTCCATCACCACCATGTATCCCTCTCCATCACCACGTTGTATCCCTCTCCTCCACCATGTATTCCTCTCCACCACCATGTTGTATTCCTCTCCTCCACCATGTTCTATCCCTCTCCACCACCATGTTGTATCCCTCTCCTCCACCATGTTCTATCCCTCTCCACCACCATGTTGTATCCCTCTCCTCCACCATGTTCTATCCCTCTCCACCATGTTGTGTCCCTCTCCACCACCACCATGTTGTGTCCCTCTCCACCACCACCATGTTGTGTTCCTCTCCACTACCACCATGTTGTGTCCCTCTCCACCACCACCATGTTGTGTCCCTCTCCACCACCACCATGGTGTGTCCCTCTCCACCACCACCATGTTGTGTTCCTCTCCACCACCACCACCATGTTGTGTTCCTCTCCACCACCACCACCATGTTGTGTTCCTCTCCACCACCACCATGTTGTGTCCCTCTCCACCACCACCATGTTGTGTCCCTCTCCACCACCTCCATGTTGTGTCCCTCTACACCACCACCATGTTGTGTCCCTCTCCACCACCACCATGTTGTGTTCCTCTCCACCACCACCACCATGTTGTGTTCCTCTCCACCACCACCATGTTGTGTCCCTCTCCACCAACACCATGTCGTGTCCCTCTCCACCACCTCCATGTTGTGTCCCTCTCCACCACCACCATGTTGTGTCCCTCTCCACCACCACCATGTTGTGTCCCTCTCCACCAACACCATGTTGTGTCACTCTCCACCACCACCATGTTGTGTCCCTTTTCAATGTCATCCTGTTGTATTCCTCTCCACCACCATCATGTTGTATCCCTCTCCACCACCATTTCTCTGTTTACTCCATCACTGCTCCTTCCTCCCTACCCTCCATCACTGCTCCTTCCTCTCTACCCTCCATCACTGCTCCTTCCTCCCTACCCTCCATCACTGCTCCTTCCTCCCTACCCGCCATCACTGCTCCTTCCTCCCTACCCTCCATCACTGCTCCTTCCGCCGTATCCTCCATCACTGCTCCTTCTTCCCTACCCTCCATCACTGCTCATTCCTCTGTATCCTCCATCACTGCTTATTCCTCCCTACCCTCCATTACTGCTCCTTCCTCCCTACCCTCCATCACTGCTTATTCCTCCCTACCATCCACTGCGCCTTCCTCCCTTCCCTCCATCACTGCTTCTTCCTCCCTACCCTCCATCACTGCTCCTACCTCCCTACCCTCCATCACTGCTCCTTCCTCCCTACCCTCCATCACTGCTTATTCCTCCCTACCATCCACTGCGCCTTCCTCCCTTCCCTCCATCACTGCTTCTTCCTCCCTACCCTCCATCACTGCGTATTCCTCTCTACCTTTCATCACTGCTCCTACCTCCCTACCCTCCATCACTGCTCCTTCCTCCGTACCCTCCATCACTGCTCCTACCTCCCTACCCTCCATCACTACGTATTCCTCCTCACCCTCCATCACTGCTCCTACCTCCCTACCCTCCATCACTGCTCCTACCTCCCTACCCTCCATCACTGCTACTTCCTCCCTACCCTCCATCACTGCTCCTGCCTCCCTACCCTCCATCACTGCTCCTACCTCCCTACCCTCCATCACTGCTCCTACCTTCCTACCCGCCATCACTGCTCCTGCCTCCGTACCCTCCATCACTGCTCCTGCCTCCCTACCCTCCACCACTGCTCCTACCTCCGTACCCTCCATCACTGCTCCTTCCTCCCTACCCTCCATCACTACTCCTACCTCCCTACCCTCCATCACTACTCCTACCTCCCTACCCTCCATCACTACTCCTACCTCCCTACCCTCCATCACTGCTCCTTCCTCCCTACCCTCCATCAGCGCTCCTTCCTCCCTACCCTCCATCACTGCCCCTGCCTCCCTACCCTCCATCACTGCTCCTGCCTCCCTACCAACCATCACTACTCCTACCTCCCTACCCTCCATCACTGCTACTGCCTCCCTACCCTCCATCACTGCTCCTGCCTCCCTACACTCCATCACTGCTTCTGCCTCCCTACCCTCCATCACTGCTCCTGCCTCCCTACCCTCCATCACTGCTCCTGCCTCCCTACCCACCATCACTGCTCCTGCCTCCCTACCCTCCATCACTGCTCCTCCTCCCTCCACCTTCATCACTCTCCTCTCTCCCCTACCCTCCATCACTGCTACTGCCTCCCTACCCTCCATCACTACTGCTGCCTCCCTACCCTCCATCACTGCTCCTACCTCCCTACCCTCCATCACTACTCCTACCTCCCTACCCTCCATCACTACTGCTGCCTCCCTACCCTCCATCACTGCCTCCTACCTCATCCCTACCCTCCCATCACTACTCCTGCCTCCATACCCTCCATCACTACTCCTCCTCCCTACCCTCCATCACTCTCCTACCTCCCTACCCTCCATACTACTGCTGCCTCCTACCCTCCATCACTGCTCCTACTTCCCTACCCTCCATCACTACTCCTCCTCTACCCTCCATCTACTGCTCCCTTCATCCTCTCCTACTTCCTCCATCACTGCTCCTACCTCCCTACCCTCCATCACTGCTCCTGCCTCTCTACCCTCCATGACTGCTCCTGCCTCCCTACCCTCCATGACTGCTCCTGCCTCCCTACCCTCCATCACTGCTCCTGCCTCCCTACCCTCCATCACTGCCCCTGCCTCCCTACCCTCCATCACTGTTCCTACCTCCCTACCCTCCATCACTGCTCCTACCTCCCTACCCTCCATCACTCTACTCCCGTTGCATTCTATAATTTTTCTTGAACTGCAGCTCTGTAGTTGATGATTTAATAGCTTCCAGCGATTACGGTCCGTTGGTTTCAGTAATGGTGGTGATGCTGGTGGCGATGGTGGTAGTGTTTGTAGCTATGGTGGTTGTGCTGGTGGATGTGATAATGGTGGTGATGTTTGTGGTAGTGTTGTTGCTGGTTGTGGTGGTGGTAGTGGGGGTGGTGGTGATGGTGGTTGTGGAGGTGGTGGTGGTAGTGCTGGTGGTGACGGTAGTAGGAGTGGTGGTAGTTGTAGTGTTGTAGGGTTAGTGGTGTTGGTAGTGTTGTTGATGGTGGTAGTGGTGATGGTAATAGTGGTAGTGGTGGTGATTGTAGTAGTGGTGGTGGTAATGTTGGCAGTGGTGATGCTGATAGGAGTGGTGGTAGTTGTAGGGTTGGTGGTAGTGTTGTTGATGGTGGTGTTGGTGATAGCAGTGGTGGTGGTGGTGGTAATATTGACAGTGGTGATGATGGTCGTAGAGGTGGTGGTGATGACGGTGGTAGTGGTGATGGTGGTAGAGGTGGTGGTGATGGTCTTAGAAGTGGTCGTGATGGTGGTAGTGGTGGTGGTGGTGATGACGATGGTAGTGGTGATGGTGGTAGACGTGGTCGTGATGGTGGCAGTGGTGGTGGTGATGACGGTGGTAATGGTGGTGATGGTGGTAGCACGTCAGCATAATTACCGTCAGGTTGCTCTCTCCTACCTCCTCGCCCTTTCCAATATCTCCAGACATTCCCCTTCCCTATTTATTCTCTCCCTGCTCAACTTACCCCACCCACCTACTACCAAATCTCTCAACCACCCACTACTTAACTCCCTTCTCCAAATCCCCTAGAGATCGACTTTTTCCTCCCCAACCCCCTCCCCTCCCTCCTCCCTAAACCACAACATCCACTCCTCTTCACCTTCCCTCTTAACTCTTCTGATTTGTTTTTAAGCGAATTGAACTAGATAATGTATGTGTGTGTGTGTGTGTGTGTGTGTGTGTGTGTGTGTTTATCACTTGGGAACGCCTTGTCCAGTCGGCTTCGAATCTTCAAGGCTAGCATTCTGTAACTAAGGAAAGGTTCAGACAACTATTGGCATTTGCAAGTGACCTCTGGTTAGATTTATGTAGACTATTACCGGATTGGATTTCAGTTCGATAACTTGAGAAAACCTCTGCTTCTCGCCTCAACCTGTCAACCTGGTGTGTCTTACACCAGGTTTGAGTTTTTAGGAGCCAATTGGACAATTTTTATTTATAAATAACCTAAGTAGGTTTAATCTTAAATGTCTGTTGAATTTATGGAGAGGATGGTGTTCAATAAGATTAGGTTTGGTAGATGCAAATTTGACATATTCTTGATTAAAACTTTTAATAATTGCATTCTGATCAATAACTGGAGAATGCCCTTTTCGATCGACTTTAAACTTCCAGCAATAATTTTGTTTGCTCAAATCAGGGTAAATATTGATTTTGGGTTATTTTTAATTTACCAAACTGCTTATGATTTAATTTAATTTACTAAATTGGTTTTCATGAATGTCACTTCTGATCGATTTGAAACTCTAAACATTGGTGTGTAATAATTAGATTTTTTTTATTATTTGATCTTCTGAAGAGTAGCGGGTTAATTTTATTACAGAAATTTGGGAAATTTGATTTCTTGTTTTCCTGCAATAATTTGTGAACGTCATGTCAATTAACTTAAAAGTTTCATTACTAATAACTCGATAATGCAACTTCTGAACAGCTTCAAACTTAAATTGCTGGTGTATTTTGAGATCCTGGTGTGATAACTAGATAAAGCCTCTTCTGGTTGGCTTTAAATTTTCAAAGCTGGTGTTTCTCCGTGGAAGGTTTAAATTAGTTCTAGACAGTGTAGGAGCCAATTTGCCATTTTTATTGAAAATTTGAAATTAGTTTTCATAAGAGAATTTATGAATACCTATTCTGATCAACTTCAAATTTTTAGGGCTGATATTTAAATATATTAGGAACTTATGCCGCACTCTATACTATTCCTTTTGCGTGTGTTAAAGTAAAGGGGCTGAGCTTGAGGGATACAGGGGTACCTTTCTCGGATCAGACAGCGACGGTAACACACCTCGTTGTAGCTTTCATGTCTATACTTTTGCTCATATCAACCAATCATAGCACTTTTTTCTCTTCCTTAGTAGTTCGCACTAATTAGGCTAAGAGCCTGTAGATAGCTAGTACCAACAGCCTGGTTGACCACGGGGTCACATGGAAGACTGACCTAAGCTCGGGCTGCAAAGATACAAGTCATTAAAACTGGATACGAGGAAACTATTTTGTACTTTGTCCTTGTAATGTTTGTCCTCTGCTTATATTGGTGCGGACTCCACACAACTTCGATCTCGCCTATTTGTAGTTGCAGCGGTCGAGTCTCAGCTCCTGGCCTCGCCTCTCCACTGGCTGCTACTATCATACCTCTACTTAAATCTATGTAAGGATTCTGCCACTGCCACTTCGCTGTCTGTGTCGTTGTACTATTACACCTCTATGACTAAAGAAGTATTTCCTAACGTCCCTGTGACTTATTTGTATTTTTAAGTTCCGTCTGTGACCGCATGTACCTGACACCAACTTCTCGAACAGACTCGCCCTATTTACATTGTCAATCTCAGTATTTTGTATGTCGTAATCGTTTCACTCATGGACCTTCTGTCCTCCAATGCTATCAAGTTAGCTCCTTTAGCCACTCCTAGCTTGTTCCTCTTAGCTCTGGGACTAGTCTCTTTGCAAACCTTTGTACTTTTTTCAGCTTCTTGACATGCTTAATAAGATGTTGGTTCCATACTGGTGCTGCAGAGTAAAAGGAAGGACCTGAAGAATGTCATATATATAATGTGGTGAATGATTCCTTGTTGAGGTTCCTGAAAGCTATCCTTAAATTTGCTAGTCTCCCATTTGCTACGGCAGCTAGTCGGTTGATGTGCACCCGAGGAGATATGCTCGGAGCTATGCTCACCCCAACAGGAAGGTTTGCCTTCTCACACCCCCAAGCCTGTAGTGTTTCGGGTCATGTTTGCCATGTGTTTGTGTGCGGGCGTGCGTGCGTGTGTATGCGTATGGAGGTACAGTACATTATATATATATATATATATATATATATATATATATATATATATATATATAATAGAATTTGTATGAGTAGCCATCGCTTGAGACATCATCATCATCAGCCGATACAGAACAAAAATCACTGGGTATAAAAATGTATTACGTTCAACGAGGATAAATTTCAGCTTCACTGAAGCAACAGTAGAAAACAGAAGAGGAGTTTAAGGGACCTTGAAGTAACAATGTTAAGAGCTCTTGTCGTTAAGGTAAAAATGTTTCTATCACAGCTGCAAGGGGAATTGTAAACTTGATAACAAAAACCCTTAAACTATATGTTCCAAGGCAATGAAAATGCTCTTTAATTAAGCACTTGTGCTCTAGACTGGAACACCATATACTGGCAGCCCTCTTTAGGGCAGGCAAACTTTCGGATATGGAGAATATATAGAACAATTTCGCTTCCTATATAACTTCAAACACCTAAATTATTGCGAAAACATAATGTCACTTGCTCTCTGGAGGGAATGTAAGAAAAACATATCACAATTTACTCCTGGCACATGCAGGAGAGATTCTTTCCAACTTTGCACACTGAAAATTCCCCTTATAACCGGAGACATGGTACACTACACATATAACCCGCACATAGAGAGAAGCTTACGACGACTTTTCGATCTGACTTGGACCATTTACAAAATCATAGTGTGACTTTGTAAATGGTCCAAGTTGGACCGAAACGTAGTCGTAATCTTCTCTCTCCTATGTGTGGATTATTTGTGTATTGTTACTGTTACGGTATTGTGCCTTTTTGTTCTTTTTGGAGTCATGGTAGTCCACAAAATAACAGTGAAAAGCGTTGGGATGGTTAGGGGTTACATCGAGTACCCCAAGAAATAACTTTATAAATATGAAGGCCCCAGGACTTCTCATCATCCTTCTATTAAGCATAAGGGTAATGATAAGTATTGATCAGACTGTCTGTGGTATTAAGGTTGTGTGCAGAGAGCACACAGCTTCAGTGATAATCCTATCAACAGAGATTTCTAAATCTGTCTGAGAATCATGATTCACGAAGCCATGTACTGTACATGTAACCACAGGGGCCGTCGATATCAAAGGGAACTCCCTCCCCATAAAAGGGCCCTCCTTCCCCATCAAAAGACCCTCCACATCATCAAAGGACCATCCCTCACCATCAAAGGCCCCTCCCTCTCACCATCAAAGGGCCCTTCCTCACTATCAAAGACCCCTCCCTCTCACCATCAAAGGGACCTTCCTCACCATCAAAGGGACCTCCTCACCATCAAAAGGCCCACCCTCACCATGAAAATGCCCTCCCTCACCATCAAAGGGCCCTCCTTCATCAAAGGACCCTCCCTAACCATCAAAGGATCCTCCTTCACCATCAAAGAGCCCTCCACCATCAAAGGGCAATCCTCCATCATCGAAGGACCCTCCACCATCAAACGTCCCTCCTTCACCATCAAAGAACCCTCCCTCCCCATCGAAGAACCCTCCCTCCCCATCAAAGGACCCTCCTTCCCTCTCCATCAAAGGGCTCTCCCTCACCAAAAGACCCTCTCACTATCAAAGGGCCCTCCCTCACCATCAAAGGTCAATTTCTCCCATCAAAGGGCAATTTCTCCCCATCAAAGAGCCCTCTCTCACCAAAGGGCAATCCTCCCCATCAAAGGGCAATTCCTCCCCATCAAAGGGCCCTCCCTCACCATCAAAGGGCCCTCGATCACCATCAAACGACAATCCCTCCCCATCATAGGACCCTCCCTCACCATCAAAGGGCCCCTCCCTCACCATCAAAAGGTCCTCCCTCACCATCAAATGACCCTCCCTCACCATCAAAGAATCCTCTCTCACCATCAAAGGACCTCTTTCATCAAGGGGCCCTCCTTCACCATCAAAGAGCTCTTCTTCACCATCAAAAGACCCTCCCTCACCATCAAAAGACTCTTCCTCACTATCAAAGGCCCTCCTTCACCATTAAAGGGCCCTCCTTCATCAAGGGGACCTCCACCATTAAAGGACCCTTCACTATCAAAGGACCCTCTCTCAACATCAAAGGACCCTTACCATCAAAGACCCTTCACCATCAAAGGGCCCTTCTTCATCAAGAGGACCTTCTTTGCCACCAAAGGACCCTCCTTCATCAAAGGGCCGTCCTTCACTATCAAAGGGCCCTCCTCCACTATCAAATGGTCTACCATCAAAGGGCCCTCCTCCACTATCAAATAGCCTTCCACCATCAAAGGGCCCTCCTCCACTATCGAAGGGCCCTCCTCCACCATCAAAGGGCCCTCCTTCACTATCAAAAGACCCTCCCTCACCAGCAAAGAACTCTTCAATATCAATGGGCCCTTCCTCACCAAAGGGCCTTCTCTCACCATCAAAGGGCCCTCCCTCACCATCAAAGGGCCCTCCTTCACCATCAAAGGGCCCTCCCTCACCATCAAAGGGCCCTCTTCATCCTCCAAAGACTCTCCCTCACCATTAAAGGGCCCTCTTCATCCTCCAAAGACTCTCCCTCACTATCAAAGTACCCTACTTCACTAACAAAGGGAACTCTCTCACCATCAAGGGGCCCTTCCTCACCATCAAAGGGCCCTCCTTCACCAGGGCATAACCTTGTCTCGCCTCATCAAGTGGAGCCTCAGGCCTGTAAGGCGATTAGCACTGAGGCTGCGGGCTGGGCTTGTCCTCTTTCGTATTTAATCTACCATAAAATAATTGCGGAGTGGAGCTCTCCAAATCACTGCTTCAATGGCGACATATTGGACGTGGCGACGGAGGAAATTGCCGAAATGGGCTCTGGGGGAAGTCTGGTGCAATTATGCACGAGATATTGCATTAGCTTGAGAAGAAAAATAGTCGAATGAGCTTGAAGATGCCGTTAAGGTGCTCTTGATTTACCGCTCTTCACCCTGGAGGCAGAGATAACAAGTTTGATGCGTCTTGCTTTTGACGCTAAGTTTATGGTGTCGGTGTTACCTCTGGTGATGTATTTGGCAGCGTGTCAATCTAGTTGTGCTTGCAAGGGTCGTGTCGTAGGTCCAGGCCATGCCATTTAACTACTGTTGATCGGTTGTACTGAATTCTCTCTAGGGATTGATCATACCTTCTCTTAAAACGGTTTATTGTTTGCCTCAACCACTTCTTCGTTTGGTTTAGTTCACTTATTGTCCTGAAACATGATTTCCTAACGTCCCTGTGGCTCATCGTCTTTATCTGTGTCCACTGGTTCCCTCTCCTCGCTTCTCAAATAACCTGCCCGTATCCACTCTTTCAAATTCCCTGAATATTTTATAAGTCATGATCATGCCCTCCCTGTTTATCCTTCTAACGTTGTTAGATTGAGTTCCTTAAGTCTTTCGTAGTCTATATCCCCACAGCTCCGGTACCAATCTCGCTTCGAACTGTTGGATCTTGTCTTTAATGCTTCATTAGGTGCAAGGTCAAGTAATATCTAATGCAATGTTCCGAAGATTTCTTTAAGATTTCCAAAAACAATTCTCAGGTAACTTAGTTTTGCATATGCCGCTGAAGTTGTGCTGCTGATATATAATTCTTCTCGTGTGCTTTCTCCCAGTTCCTTCTCCTTGTAATTATGTTGAACGTCACACAACTCAGGTTGTATTGTGTGTGCTGTTCTCACTCCCCTCCCTATTATCATGTCTTTGAGTTTTAAAAGAAACCTTCCTGACCACGTTTGCATCATTAATTTCGCATAACTTTCAAATATGATTACATTTTTTCAGGCAGTTCATTTGTGTATATCAGGAACAACAAGGGTTCAGATACTAATTCTTAGTGTACTGAACTCATCACCCGTGTCCTCAGATATATCCTTTCTTACAGTGTGTGTCTGTTTTTTTTTCTATTCTGTATGTATTTCTGTATCCTCTTAAACGCCTTCCTGTTATTCTGACCCTTCTCTTTCAATTTAAGTCTCATGTGTGGTACTGTGTCAAATAGTTACTTACAGTCTATGAAGATGCAGTCTACCCACTCCTTCCTCTCCTGCATTATTTAATTTTATCTGTCATAAAATTTTGGGAAATTTATATGACGAGATTTGTTCTCTCTCTCAGCCTTTCTTTCAGTATCCAACGAAATATCCAATCTAGTCCCACTGGACCCCTTTCACTTCTACCCTTTTTGTTAAAAAATATGCCTTTTTTGCTTGGCCCTTTGTTCCCTTCCTCTTGGCACCTCCCCCGATTCTTCAGGAGAGGCCTCGGATTTTTTTTTCCTCATTTCCTAACATACTTCGCTGTCAGTCTCTGCTCATTCCTTTCCCCTTCCCATCATTCCTCTTGTCTCCTTACCGTCATTGTCTTATATGGCTACGTCATTTTAAAATGGCCGTATTTATGACTGCGCAGCTGTTCCTTGCTCATCTGCTTTGTTACCTGTTTTCTTCCCTCTTCCTTTTGCCTGCGTGTCTTCTATATCCTTTTATTATTATCTTCACTACACACCTTTGTAAACCATGGGCTGTGTTTTGTATTTATTTTCTTCCTGTCTGACACAATCTACCTGTGGCTTCCCGGAGGTTATAAGTAACTCTGTCATGTAGTGCATGTCTTCCATTATTCTTTCTTAATGAACTCCATTCAGGAAATTAATTATTCTTGTGTAATTAGCTCTACGAAAGTTTATTCATTCATGCATCTGTTCTTGCTTTTTTTTTTTTTCATTTCCCACCTCAACGAGATAGTGGAGAGCCAGGACCACTTGGTCAGTGGTTTATAGAGGTTCCTCATATTTGATTTCCTCTGTCTACTTCACCTAAAGAAAACAACAACTCCTTTCTTGCTGGTTCGGTCCAAGTCAGCCTCAAACATCGTCATGAGTTTCATTCTTGTGTGTGCGGGTTATTTGTGTATTGTTCCAGTCACGGTATTGTTCATTTTTACTCTTTATTCCATGTATTTTTGAGCTCACTGTCGCAGCCTCTGAGGTTTGTGTCTACGAGTAGGGGATTTCTATGGAAGGAGTGCCACTCTTCTCACATGGTGCTTGAGGCATAAATGGTGGAGATATTTCCCCTTACGTCTAGATTTGCACACACACACACACACACACACACACACACACACAAGCTTCTGGATGATGGCATAAAACGTTTCATGGACATGGATCGCGGAACGTGAAAAATAGGTTTTGTATAGTTTTACTTGGGTTGTGATTAAGATTTATGTGATATGAGATCGAACTGGTCACGACAGTATCAAGTTGATATTGATGGTGTAAATTTGTTATATAATGTTAGAAACGTAATGTGTTTCATGAGCTGAATATCGAATAAGTTCCAGTGGTTTGTAAATAAGAGATCAACATATTTTTGAGGCGCAGTTAACTCACTGACTCATCGAGTTTCCTATAACTGCCTCCATCAGTTTTCTCTAGACATTAATGATCTGCTGTGTGATTCTTAAATCTTCCACTTATTTATGACTAGAGTCTTTCATTATCATTAGTTTCGTCTTTGTTCTATTCGCTATTTTTTTTTGTTGCTTCCTTCAGGATCTCTCGTCTTTTCTTTGTTGTTCTCATCCGCTTGTCTTGGTCGTCTTTCGTGTGTACTAACCTATTTGTGGTTGCAGGGGTCACAGTTCCTGGCACCTGTGTGTGTGTGTGTGTGTGTGTGTGTGTGTGTGTGTGTGTGTGTGTGTGTGTGTGTGTGTGAGTGCGTGCGTGCGTGCATGCGTGTGTGTGCATGTGCGTACGCTCTATGGTATTTATTCCAGCCAGGAGATGCCTCTCCTCCAGGGTGGCATTTCGTCTTGGTACTTCTCAGGGGAGGGAATGTGGGGCATTTGCAGACGTGAACGTGTTGATATTGGCTTTCGTGTGTGAGAAGGGGTGAGTAGGAGTTTTTTTTTTTGCATGTAAAGGGATTGAAAGGGAAGTTTTTTCTTCTAAGGGCGGGAAGGGGAAAGGTAGGAAAGGAAGCCTTTTATTGTGTGTACTTATGCTGAAGAGAACTCACAATGCACGGAGGTGATGGATAGTGATGCCTTTTCGTTTTAACGGCGACCTTATTTCTCGTTTACTCTTGAGGTATGGAAATCTCTGTCTCTGTAAAAAAAAAAAAAGGGGGAGGGATTTTTTGTTTCTTTTGAGTTCTGACAAGGCTCCTATATTTTCCTGTAAGAAATAAATCTTGCATGGGTTGAAGGATTCAATAGCAAGAGAGAGAGAGAGAGAGAGAGAGAGAAAGAGATAGAGAGGCAGGTCCTTGCACTCAAGACGGTGCAGTAGTCGAACAACTTGTTGAGCTATATTAGCAAGCACAGTAATTGTGAGTCATAACTTTGTCTCTGTGTGTAATTAGCTGGTTGTAATTGTCTGTGAATGCACTCTATTTGGGTTGTGTGTCTACTCATCTAATTGTGGTTGCACGGGTTGAGTCATAGATCCTGGCCCCGCCTCTTCACTGGTCGCCACTAGGCCACCTCTCTCCCTGCTCCATGAGCTGTATCATACCTCTTCTTAAATCTATGTGTGGTACCTGCCTCCACTACCTCACTTTCTAGACTGTTCCACTTCCTGACATCTCTATGACTGAAAAATACTTCCTAACATCCCTGTGGCTCATCTGAGTCTCCGACTTCCAGTTGAGACCCCTTGTTGCTCTTCCCATCTCTGGAACATCCTGTCTCTGTCCACCTTGTCGATTCCTCTCAGTATTTTATATGTCGTTATCATGTCCCCCCTGTCCTTCCTGTCCTCCAGTATCGTCAGGTCCTCGTAGGACATACCCCTTAGCTCCGGGACTAGTCTCGTTGCAAACCTTTGCACTTTCTCTAGTTTCCTGATGTGCTTGGCCAGGTGTGGGTTCCAAATTGGTGCTGCATACTCCAATATGGGCCTCACGTACACGGTGTACAGGGTCCGGAACGACTCCTTACTAGGATGCCGGAATGCTATTCTTAGGTTCGCCAGTCGCCCTTATACTGCTATAGTTATTTGGTTGATATGCGCCTCAGGAGATGTGCTCGTGTGTGTGTGTGTGTGTGTGTGTGTGGAGAGAGAGAGAGAGAGAGAGATAGAGATAGATTACCAATTTTGTAATCACAGGTGTAGAGGTATGCTGGTTGTGACCCGTCTACAGTGATTTTTTCATTGTAGTTTTGTTTAAATTTACACTGGTTGCATTACTTATTTCTCCTTTTTAATTCATTCCGTTGGGCTGCCGCACTTCCAAGAATTTTTTCTTACATATATTCAGTGCCAGTTTTTTTCTCAATTTACAACTGTGACCGCATGTTGTCCCAGGTGCTGGTGCTAAAAATCCTTCCTCACATAGTCTCTCACGCCCCTTTATGATGTACGTTATAATGTCTCCTCTTCCTGCCTGTCACCCAGAGTGTGCATCTTCAACAATTTCAGACGTTCATTATAACTTATGTTATTTTTGCTCTCGCAACTAATTTGTAGCTCTTTGGACTTTTTCTAACTGCCCGTTTTATATATATATATATATATATATATATATATATATATATATATATATATATATATATATATATATATATATATATAGACCACGCAGCTGCTACGTATTCCAATTTCAACCTAACATTTGAGGTAAATAGGTTAAAAAAAATTACCTATCCATATGCACCTGAGAGCTATTTATGTTGCAAACGAGTTTTTCACAATTTTATTGACATGATCGTCTGGTGACATTTTTTTTGTTAATAATAACTAATGGATCCTCACTTTGATTTCAACACTTTATATCTGCATCCATCTTGTTGGTATTTTATACCATTTCTCTTTATTTTGTTATAGTCTGTATTCTTATTGAGGACTGATTTTGCTTTCTCCCATTCATATTCCATAACAGTTATCTACATTAAATTTTACCTATACACTTGTTTAATTTATCCAAGCGATCGTTTGCAGATTTGGTGTCTAGTATTTTTTTCCACGAATACTTTTACATTATTCGCAAACATATTTATATAGCTTTGTGTTCCTTTTGGTAATTTATATAAATCAAAAACATAATCGGATCAAGTACAGATCCTTGTGGCACCCCACTAGTGATATCTTCCCAAGAGGACTTTCTTTTATTTCTGTTCACATCTTTATCTTAAACAGAAAGTACTCCTGTCTTAACCTTAAACTGGTAACTAGGAAAAATATTTAAATTCTAGATAGATACATTCTGCCTATCCATTTCCTTCTTGAAATGTTTCTGCCCCTTTGTCGTAAATAGATTTTATATTCATGAAAGACTAGAAACTGAATTGTTTACTTCTTCTTAAGTTTTTGCCCTCCAGTATTCACTTTTCTTGATGACTTTTTACAGCATTTTAAAAAGTATCTTATCTTCTTTTGTTACACTGAAACTTTCTACTGAATACCTCATACATTTCCTCCTGAACTTCAGTGATTTTGACGTTGTCCTTCAGTCTTTGTATTGTGTCTTGAACATTTAGTTTTATTTTATTTTTACAAAAGTAAGATACAGGTCTACATTTCTTTTATCCACTATTTCCTTTTCAAAGTTTTTTTTTCTTCTTTAATTATATTCGTACATTAATTTATGGTCTGTTTGAATGTCTGGTAATTTCCCGTTTCATATTTGGCTTCCGATTGTTCTCCAACACTTTCCATTAAGCTATTTATTATATCGTTTTGTGTTCCATTTAAGAATAACTGATTATATCTGACCCTAATAATCTTGCATCCCATTAGGTTTCTCTATAATACTGTCTCAGCGCATTATAATTTCCATTCACATCTAGTCGCTCTTATTTCTTCGTCTCTTAAGTGATATATAACAGGCTATATTGTTCCTTAAGAACACGATCACTCTTTACGTGTTGATTTAGTTAATGTTGAAACATCTTTCTCTGGTCTAGTAACTTCATTTATACGCTGATGCATAAAAAACACTCATTGCATTTAGGAATTCTATTGACTATTTAATTGCAGTTCCTGTCATTAAAAGCTACCAATTTATTTATAGTTAAAATCTACAATTACCATAACTTCTACCTTTTCAACCATCAATTTCCTAGTATTTTATGTACCGTATTTTTCGTCATATAAGGCACATGACAGAAGTATCATAAGGGTAAATTAGTAATCATATTCAAGGGTTAATTACCCTCTTATTTTACGCAAAAGCGTAACCCAAAGCCTACCCTTGACCTTGAGCATTTAAGGCGCGGGGTAATTTTCCAAGACTTTTTGTGGAAAAAAAAGGCGCGCCTTATATGGCGGAAAATACGGTAATCCCTCATTTACTTTATCAAAACTCTTCTCTCTCCCAAGTATCATTAATACAGAAAAAAGAATTATGAGTTTTTCCTCACTTTCGATTGTTTAGGATTGTTTTAGGGATAATTTCCATAACTTGTATTGTTACTTTTATCAATATTTTATCCTGTTTGCTAGTTTCCTCCGAATTCAACCTCATTTAAAATGTTTTTCTAGTCTAATTTCAGACACTATCTCAGGTTTCTTCTCACGCTGTCTCTTGTTCGTTTTCTTTAATTAAATTGCAACTTCTGTATTCGTATACAAAATATTTGTGTATTTATCTCATTACTTCTGTTTTTGCTTTAGGTTCGTTGTTCTCCATCCTGTGCTTGTTTGTCTGATAAATCATTGTAAACGTCGATACGACTGTTATTCTGTATAAAAAAAATCCTCACTTCTATCCTTATTTAACTTAGCAATATTTACGAATCTCTATATTTTCACCCTTTATTTTCACGGTGGCCCGTGGCCGGTGACAAAAGCTCTCGCTTCACACGATGACGGTCCGGGTTCAATTCCCGGCAAGGGTGTTTCCTTACACCAGTTGTCTATGATCACCCATCAGTAAAATGGGAACCTGGGTGTTAGTCGACTGGTGTGGGTCGCTTCCTGGGGCAAAACTGACCTAATTTGTCCGAAATGCTCAGCATAACAAGCGGCTTTCTATGTAGTAGTATGCCATTGATTTCAGCTAGGACTGTATACCTTGTACTTGTACTTGTAGAAATAATGGTATTATTATTTATTATCCTCTTCTGATAGGTCTTCTCTAATTTGTGTATCCTTATAGCCTTATATAATATATGTAATTCGCCTGTATATCATTACATGCATTTTGTCACCTCATTTGTGTGTTCGTTGTTTAATTCTAGTTTTTTTTTTCAGCGCAGTCAAACGCAATAACCGTTTTGTCTGGGTCCCTTAATAGGTTTGAATTATTTCTTAATAGGTTATAGTTATTTGTAATCGTTCATATTCGTTATCTTTAATATTTCGAAACTAGATTTTTTTCTAGCAGTAATCTACCTAGCTATTATTAGCGTCTGCTGTTGTTTATCTGTCTTTCAGTTTTAGCTTTAAACTCTTATATCCAACTCATTTTTTTCTCATAGTTATATTTCCAAGACTTGTGTGTGTGTGTGTGTGTGTGTGTGTGTATGTACTGTAGATCTTGTTTTGCGTGGTGGATGATCTGAAGACTCATTGTTGTTGTTTTTTTGTTTTTGTTACTTTTGTTGTTATTGTTGTTGTCGCAATAAATAACAGAATTTCTTTTCCGGGATGGTCAAACATTTTGTCTTGAATATATGTTGCTATATTTTTTTATGTTGACAGGATCGATTCACGGTTGTGGCCGGCCATTGTCTGCTAGCACCTGTTGTTGTGAACACGCACGGGTACACACGCACTTGCGTACACACGCGCGCACGTACGCACGTAAGTGCAGTCTTACACGTGCATTACCCCCGGCGCCCACACACTCGTAGAAAAGAACATTTTAAAATAGTAGGTAGTAAGTGCTACAACAACTGAAAATTGTACAATATCTGCATGAAATAAATTAATGGGTTATGTAGTCCCAATTCTTAAGAAAGGAGACAGACAGGCAGCATTAAATTACAGACCAGTGTCACTGACCAGTATAGTATGTAAAGTCATGGAGAAGATTATCAGAAGCAGAGTGATGCAGCACCTGGAAAGAGGTGGGTTCATACAAGACAATCAGCACGGCTTCAAGGGTGGAAAATCCTGTGTCACAAACCTACTGGAGTTCTACGACAAGGTAACAAAAGTCAGAGAAAGGGATGGGTTGGGTAGATTGCATTTTCTTGGACTATGAGAGGACTTTTGACACAGTTCCGCAAAAAGAGACTTACAGAAGCTAGAGCAGCAGGCAGGAATAACAGGAAAAGCACTGCAATGGATCAAGGCATACCTGACAGGAAGGAAACAACGAGTGATAGCCCGTGACGAGATGTAAGAATGGGTGCACGTGTCGAGTGGGGTTCCATAAGGATCATTCCTAGGATCGGTGCTGTACTTTGACTACGTGAATAACATGACAGAAGGGATAGAATTAGAGGTGTTCTTGCTCGCAGACGACGTGAAACTAATGAAAATACAAGTGGGCTACAAATAGATCTGGACAGTCTGCAAGCCTGGTCTGACAAATAGCTCCTTGAATTTAGCCCCACCAAGTGCTAAGTTATGAAGCTTGGGGAAGGACAAAGAAGACTGCAGACTGAGTACAGGCTCGGGAGGGAGGGGGGCGAAAAGGCTGTAAACTTCACTCAAGGAGAAGGACCTTGAGGTGAGTATTATATCAAGCATATCTACCAAGGCTCACATCACCCAAATAACTGCCGCAGAAAATGCGCGTCTTGCAAATCTAGGACTAGTTTTTCGACATCTAAGTAAGAAGTCATTTATGACCCTGCACACTGTATATGTCAGGCTCTTATTGGAGTACGCAGCACCGGTATGGAACACATACTTCTTCAAGCATTTCAAGAAACTGAAAAAAGTGCAGAGGTTTGCTATAAGAATAGTCCCGCAGGTAAGGGACTCAGCCTGATCACACTGGAGGACAGGAGGACTAGGCAGGATATGATAACGACGCACAAAATATTGAGAGGAATGGATAAGCTGAACAATGACAGAATATTTCGAAGGTGGGAAATAGAAAAGTCAGACGAGTCACAAAATAATTTTTTGGAAGTATTTCCTCAGCCTTAGAGTAATCAAGAAGTGGAACAATCTGCAAAGTGAAGTAGTAGAGACGGGATTCATACAAGTTTAAGAAAAGGTTTGATAAAGCTCTTGAAAGAGAGAGAGTGGACCTAGTAGCGATCAGCGAAGAGGCGAGACCAGGAGATGTGATTCAACACCTACAACCACATATAGGTGGATACACAAACACACCTTAGATCCCTAGTTCATGAACCTCGCCTCTTCTCATTTCTTTTACTTAAAACAAAATGAAACTAGCATGTAAAACCCCCAAGACTTCCCTACAAGTTTCCGTGCCAGAGCGGGCAGGTTGCAGTGCCAGAGCGGGCAGGTTGCAGTGCCAGAGCGGGCAGGTTGCAGTGCCAGAGCGGGCAGGTTGCAGTGCCAGAGCGGGCAGGTTGCAGTGCCAGAGCGGGCAGGTTGTAGTGCCAGAGCGGGCAGGTTGCAGTGCCAGAGCGGGCAGGTTGCAGTGCCAGAGCGGGCAGGTTGCAGTGCCAGAGCGGGCAGGTTGTAGTGCCAGAGCGGGCAGGTTGCAGTGCCAGAGCGGGCAGGTTGCAGTGCCAGAGCGGGCAGGTTGCAGTGCCAGAGCGGGCAGGTTGCAGTCCAGAGCGGGCAGGTTGCAGTGCCAGAGCGGGCAGGTTGCAGTGCCGGGGCGGGCAGGTTGCAGTGCCGGGGCGGGCAGGTTGCAGTGCCGGAGCGGGCAGGTTGCAGTGCCGGAGCGGGCAGGTTGCAGTGCCGGAGCGGGCAGGTTGCAGTGCCGGAGCGGGCAGGTTGCAGTGCCGGAGCGGGCAGGTTGCAGTGCCGGAGCGGGCAGGTTGCAGTGCCAGAGCGGGCAGGTTGCAGTGCCAGAGCGGGCAGGTTGCAGTGCCAGAGCGGGCAGGTTGCAGTGCCAGAGCGGGCAGGTTGCAGTGCCAGAGCGGGCAGGTTGCAGTGCCAGAGCGGGCAGGTTGTAGTGCCAGAGCGGGCAGGTTGCAGTGCCAGAGCGGGCAGGTTGCAGTGCCAGAGCGGGCAGGTTGCAGTGCCAGAGCGGGCAGGTTGCAGTGCCAGAGCGGGCAGGTTGCAGTGCCAGAGCGGGCAGGTTGCAGTGCCAGAGCGGGCAGGTTGCAGTGCCAGAGCGGGCAGGTTGCAGTGCTAGAGCGGGCAGGTTGCAGTGTCAGAGCGGGCAGGTTGCAGTATCAGAGCGGGCAGGTTGCAGTGCCAGAGCGGGCAGGTTGCAGTGCCGGAGCGGGCAGGTTGCAGTGCCGGAGCGGGCAGGTTGCAGTGCCGGAGCGGGCAGGTTGCAGTGCCGGAGCGGGCAGGTTGCAGTGCCGGAGCGGGCAGGTTGCAGTGCCGGAGCGGGCAGGTTGCAGTGCCGGAGCGGGCAGGTTGCAGTGCCGGAGCGGGCAGGTTGCAGTGCCAGAGCGGGCAGGTTGCAGTGCCAGAGCGGGCAGGTTGCAGTGCCAGAGCGGGCAGGTTGCAGTGCCGGAGCGGGCAGGTTGCAGTGCCGGAGCGGGCAGGTTGCAGTGCCGGAGCGGGCAGGTTGCAGTGCCGGAGCGGGCAGGTTGCAGTGCCGGAGCGGGCAGCTTGGGCAGGAGGGGGAGAAGGAAGAGCAGCAGCAGCAGCAGCAGCAACAACAACAACGAGGAAGAGGAGCAGCAGCAACAACAACAACGAGGAAGAAGAGCAGCAGCAACAACAACAACAACGAGGAAGAAGAGCAGCAGCAACAACAACAACAACAACGAGGAGGAGGAGGAGGAGGAGCAGCAGCAGGAACAGGAGGAGGAGGAACAGGAGAAGCAACAGCAGGAGCTGCTCGACCCTCAGCATCCCGTGCCTAGCATCGCTATATCATGTTAATTACACTCGGAAACAATGGGCAGACTATGCAATTACCATTTAATTTAAATCACAGATAAGACACCAAGTTGCGAGGAGAATAAAAATACTGCTGCGAGCAGTCTCATGTGTTGCTGCTGGTCTCTTCAGCTGAATACTGTGTAATTTCCTGTGGCTTCTCAGGGTAACTTCACTATATAGTTGGTGACGGTGACGTTTTAGTGACTGTAAGCTTGAAGTCCCAAGTGGTGGTGTCTAGGGGACTGTAATTCTTAAGGTTCCAGATGGTGACGTCTATGGGATTCTGTAATGTTTGAGGTCCCAGTTGGTGACGTCTAGGTGACTCTGTAATGCTTGAGGTCCCAGGTGGTGACGCTCCGGTGACGTCTAGGAGGAACTTTGTTGCTGGATGGCCCTTGTGGTAACCCAGGTTGGGAGACCCAAGGGAATTTTCAAGCTGATTTCCGCTAAACTCTAGAGTTCTGTGATGGCTTACCTAGTTGCGCTAGAACCTTCATTGCTGGGAGAGTGCAGAGAGATGTTTTATCATCTTGGTTCTGCTTATTTATCTTTGATGCCATTAATGAACGACTGACTACACAGAAAAAAGTCGTTTAGTTGAGGAGGCTTTGAGATATATTAAAAAAATGTCACTAAGTTACTAAAGACTCTAAACTATCAAGATATACAGCCCATCCTCCTAATCAAAGTCAGTATTTCACTGTGACCTAGTCAAATATATGACTGGGACACCGGAATGAAACAGTGATTATTTGACTGCATTTTGACGTTCATGTCATAGCTCCCCGTTTTCTGTTCACTCTTTACAAGTCTATCGTTTTTATGTGCCATTTAATTTATTAGCATTATGGTATGTTATAATTGAGTAAATTTTTATTAAGAGGCTACACTCTAATTCTAACGAAACCTAACTTAACGTACATCTGGAAATTTGTGAGACATCAACTTAGAATTTATGAGAATGGGTTAGAATTTCACAAACACTGCCTCCGCGCAGTCACAGCTGATTGGGTTATCATATTAAAATACCAGTGTTTCTAAGTTTATTTCAGTTATTTCCAGAGAGTTATGACCTTATGTTATTAAATGCTTTTTGAATGTCTTGTCATGGCGTGAGAGAAGGGTAACATATAGGAAAAGATTCAAGGAAAACCGTTAGTCGAACTTGAGCCCTCGGGGTGGGAAGTACAGAAAGTATACTCTGAAGGAAGTGTGGGGATGCTGAGGTTTGGAGGGTCATCTGAATTGTAATGTCAGCGCGCTTCTGGAAAGACAGTGATTAAATGAGTAACATTAAGTGTTTTCTAATTTGTCGGTGTTATGATAGAAACATAGGCCTTAGCTCTAGGCTTTATTGAACACAGAATCCGTAGTACATACCTGAAACAACAAAAGAAAATAACAAATAGTATATGTCCAGTACATCTAATGACTGCTGCTGCAAGAAGGGTGAAGTAAGATACATTTCCATAGAAAAGCTATAACTACTGGCCACATATTTTAAGCTCACAATGTAATCTGCATCACCAATGTATCTGTGTAAGACAGGAGAAACAACACACCATGTGTGTGTGGGGCGTCCGTCAACTCCTGTGTTGTTGTTGGTGTTAAGGGCCCCCGAGAGGTGGTGAAGTATTGTGTCCTGCTGCTGCTCCCTGCAGGAGCAGTATCACTACAGTCGGGTCACCCTAGCTCGGTGGGAAATGGCCGGATGTACTCACCTAGTTGTGGTTGCAGGGGTCGAGTCAAAGCTCACAGCTGTGTATGTGTGTATGAGAGAGAGGACGCACGCACATATATATGTAATTGCAGGGGTCGAGTCTAGGATTGTAGGCCTGCCTCTTTGCTGGTCACTATTGGGGTTGACTATTTCCTGGCTTGAAAAGCCCTATCGTGCTGGTGAGGGAGGAACACTGGTGAGGGAAGATCAATGGTGAGGGAGGAACACTGGTGAGGGAAGATCAATGGTGAGGGAGGAGCTCTGTTGAGAAAGAAATGAACTAAATTATTAAAGACAATTATGAATAAATTTTCCGCACTTACTAAATTAAAGCACAGTGGAGAATACAAAATTTTCTATATTATCTCTGCCTGCCCTGCAAATCATATATTTGACATAGGTAGTGACTCCATAGAAATTCGAAAGAGAAATAGAAAATATGGCCAAAAATACTGACCACCAGCACTAACATCACACATCAAAAGTTTTCGAAAAGTTGATGAAACTCCAACAGATTTAGAACGGGAAGATCATGTTTATCTGTTAAACCATTATGACAAAATCATTGGTGCGTCGAAAGTAAACCAAAACGTGCGTAAGGTTTACTTGTATTTCGCCAAGGTATTTGACAAATGCGATCATGAAGTGATAGTACATAAGGTGGGGTCAGTAGGTATAAAGGAAGAAGTAAGCAAATGGATATTAAATTTTTGATGAATATAACAGAGTAGTAGTAAAGAAAAGAACATTTAGCCTCAGCAAAGAACTAAGTACCCCAAGGCATGGTCCTGGCGCCTTCACTGATTCTCATCTTCATAGTGGATATAAAACGCGCGCCACAGCATAGTATAGTCATTAGCGGACGATACGAAAATAAGCGTGAAAGTTACCTCCGTAGAAAACACGGAAAAAAAAGTTATAAGCAAGATCTTCAGTGAACATTAGTGAATACCCTGTTTGTCAATGGTGATAAAGCAACTACTCCGTTATGATAAAAATGAAAAACTAAAAAGGGGCACTATATAAAAAACACAGGAGGACCACGTAATAGAATGGAAAAACAAATTGAAAGACTTGGGTGTAACAGCTGACCTATCATGTAGAGAACACAATAAAACAAATGGTGTAAAAGCAAGGAAAAGACGGGGTAGATTATGAGAGCTTACAAACAATGGTGACTGTTCGACTCAAAGCAGGAGAAAAATCAGAGCTAGAACAGACAGAAATTGTTTGCTGCTGTACATAACCAATAAAACTGGGAACTGGGAATAACTCCACGATCTGAATACGTGCTCTCTGGAGTGGAGAGAGATGCATGGTAATATATACATGGAAAATACTGGAGGGTCTGGTCTCAATCTTGCACATTACTTTAACATACTGGAGTGAGAGATATTGAAGTGTATAATAAACTCGGTGAAAAGCAGGGAAGCCATGGGAAAAATCGACAACTCTGTATCAACAACAACAGCCTGCTTGACGAGGCAAGCAGCAGAGAAGCTTCACTCCAGGACAAACTGCCAGAGTATGGAAGCTCTCGAAGCCAGTAACAAGTATGTCACAGGGAAGCACCGGTGAGGGAGCGGCACTGGTGAGGTTACAGCACTGGTAAGGTTACAGCACTGGTGAGATTGCAGCACTGGTGAGGTTACAGCACTGGTAAGGTTACAGCACTGGTGAGATTGCAGCACTGGTGAGATTGCAGCACTGGTGAGATTGCAGCACTGGTGAAGTTGCAGCACTGGTGAGGTTACAGTAATGGTGAGGTTGGTGCACTGGTTAGAGAACAACACTAGTGATGTTGCATCACTGGTGAGTCTGAATCCCAGGTGAGTCTGAATCCCAGGTGAGTCTGAATCCCAGGTGAGTCTGCATCACAGGTGAGTCTGCATCACAGGTGAGTCTACATCACAGGTGAGTCTGCATCACAGGTGAGTCTGCATCACAGGTGAGTCTGCATCCCAGGTGAGTCTGCATCACAGGTGAGTCTGCATCACATGTGAGTCTGCATCACAGGTGAGTCTGCATCACAGGTGAGTCTGCATCACAGGTGAGTCTGCAACACAGGTGAGTCTGCATCACAGGTGAGTCTGCATCCCAGGTGAGTCTGCATCCCAGGTGAGTCTGCATCCCAGGTGAGTCTGCATCTCAGGTGAGTCTGCATCCCAGATGAGTCTGCATCCCAGGTGAGTCTGCATCCCAGATGAGTCTGCATCCCAGGTGAGTCTGCATCCCAGGTGAGTCTGCATCCCAGGTGAGTCTGCATCCCAGGTGAGTCTGCATCCCAGGTGAGTCTGCATCCCAGGTGAGTCTGCATCCCAGGTGAGTCTGCATCCCAGGTGAGTCTGCATCCCAGGTGAGTCTGCATCCCAGGTGAGTCTGCATCACAGGTGAGTCTGCATCACAGGTGAGTCTGCAGCACTGGTGAGGTTGCAGCACTGGTGAGGTTGCAGCACTGGTGAGGTTGCATCACTGGTGAGGTTGCATCACTGGTGAGGTTGCATCACTGGTGAGGTTGCATCACTGGTGAGGTTGCATCACTGGTGAGGTTGCATCACTGGTGAGGTTGCAGCACTGGTGAGGTTGCAGCACTGGTGAGGTTGCAGCACAGGTGAGGTTGCATCACTGGTGAGGTTGCATCACTGGTGAGGTTGCAGCACTGGTGAGGTTGCAGCACTGGTGAGGTTGCAGCACTGGTGAGGTTGCAGCACTGGTGAGGTTGCATCACTGGTGAGGTTGCAGCACTGGTGAGGTTGCAGCACAGGTGAGGTTGCAGCACTGGTGAGGTTGCATCACTGGTGAGGTTGCATCACTGGTGAGGTTGCATCACTGGTGAGGTTGCAGCACAGGTGAGGTTGCAGCACAGGTGAGGTTGCAGCACAGGTGAGGTTGCAGCACAGGTGAGGTTGCAGCACAGGTGAGGTTGCAGCACTGGTGAGGTTGCATTACTGGTGAGGTTGCAGCACTGGTGAGGTTGCAGCACAGGTGAGGTTGCAGCACTGGTGAGGTTGCAGCACAGGTGAGGTTGCATCACTGGTGAGGTTGCAACACTGGTGAGGTTGCAGCACAGGTGAGGTTGCAGCACTGGTGAGGCAGCAGCTTCCAGAGTTTGGAAAAAACAGTGCAAAAGAGAAGAATTTTCGTGAGCAATTCCGCACGTGATCTTTCAACACAATTTTTGCCTCGCCTCTCCCCGGCAGGTACTGGTTTGCAGCCTTTGACCGATTAGATTGGTTCGTCAGATTAACTTTTTGTTCGAATTCCTCCGAATCTTGGAGAGAATGGAGTCTTCCATAACAGTGTAGGGAGCGAGAAGCAGGTTAAATAACGATCCGCATCAGTTATAGGGTACTTCTCTGTCTGGTAACGTGTTGCTTGGCAAAACCTGAGACTTCCTATTGGAAGCCTAGTTAAACAGGCGGTAATTGCAACACGTCTTTCGTGTAGTCATTATATTTAATGCTTCCTGCAAAAAAAATAATGATGCGCTGAGATACACACGTAGAAAAAAAGTGCTAAGGACGGAGGGACAATTAAGTAACCTTGAAATACAGAGAAAATCGTTGCAGTGGCTGATTCAAGGCTGGAAAATCCCTGTAAAAACAAACATGATTAGTGCTCGTATGTTTTTATGGAGAAACGTGCAAGTTTTGAGGCTGTGGTGCATATGTAGTGCGTTTTAGGTAGAGCTTGCGATCTTACCATATAAAGCAACGATAATTTGACCTAACATGTCGAGTGTAAATTCATTGTTGCAATAATTTCGCGAAAACAAGTCTGAACATCAGCAGATTAATACATTTCTTTGACGTTAAATCATACCAGCTAAATTTAGGCTGACCAGAGGTAGGTCAGATTAAACTAAAGAGTATATACTAGGTTAATTCACCAAAAAAAAAAAAATATTTATTAGCAGAACTGAGAAGCTTTTCGAAAAAAATATAATTTTTAAATAATTTCAACTCGTTTAATCGACTGTGCCACCTACGCACGACATTCACAAATAAAAAGCTAAGCAGGGGTTGTGAGGCCTTTGAAGGCTTTGAATATTATTTAACATTAATATTTGCATAAATCAGCTTGGCTGGATAATGGCAGGTAAAGAACACACAGTATTGTGATTGTATTTGTTGTATTGAGGGTTTGTGTAAATGACTTTTTCTTCGGGGTAAGTTTAGCTTGTCTGTGCATGTGAATCCTAATGTATTTTATTACACAGATCTATGAATGACCTTTTGGTCCCAGCGATCTAAATGTTTAAGCTTCCGTGTTGATTGAACACTTTTAGGAGTTGGTGGTTTGGTGGTGCGTCAGAAGTGACCTGGGAGCTGGTGGTGCATCAGAAGTGACCCTGGAGTTGGTGGTTTGGTGGTGCATCAGAAGTGACCCTGGAGTTGGTGGTTTGGTGGTGCATCAGAAGTGACCCTGGAGTTGGTGGTTTGGTGGTGCATCAGAAGTGACCCTGGAGTTGGTGGTTTGGTGGTGCATCAGAAGTGACCTGGGAGCTGTGTGCATCAGAGTGACCCTGGAGTTGGTGGTTTGGTGGTGCATCAGAAGTGACCCTGGAGTTGGTGGTTTGGTGGTGCATCAGAAGTGACCCTGGAGTTGGTGGTTTGGTGGTGCATCAGAAGTGACCCTGGAGTTGGTGGTTTTGGTGAAGTGCCATGCATCGAAGTGACCCCCTGGAGTTGGTGGTTTGGTGGTGCATCAGAAGTGACCCTGGAGTTGGTGGTTTGGTGGTGCATCAGAAGTGACCCTGGAGTTGGTGGTTTGGTGGTGCATCAGAAGTGACCCTGGAGCTGCCTCCCTCACACCATCGCCAAGCTTCTCACACGCAACAACACCATCTCCAAGCGCCTCCCACTCCCCCCTCTCACACTCACACTAATTTATTTGTCAAACCTGCAAAGTGAAGATAGTCTGACAAATAGACACATAAACAAAGGCTGAATGTCTAAGTTGGTGAAGGATGGAAAGAGAAACTTAACGCCCGTACGTGTTTATGTACGTGTATGTTACGTATATATGTTGGTGTGATTGTGTGTATAAGTATGTGTACTAAATTAGTTAAATAATATCTGCTCTTTTAACTATAATGTTTATATCCACCTTGAGTACCGTCCTCTGACCACCCTACGAAACCTCTGGCTTCTGCATGTTTAGCTGAAATCAATGTCCCTCTCCTCGCATCTCGTCCTTATCCATTCTAAGCCTCTGAGTATATTGTATGTCATGATCATATCTCCCTTGGTCCTCCTCTCTTCTAATCTTGTCATTTTGAGTTCCCTAAGTCTTTCATCGTAGTTCAGTTTTCTCTCAGTTCCGGCACCAATCTCGTTGCAAATCTTTGGGACTTCTTTGTTTCTTAATATTCTTGATCAGGTGCGGGTTCTATGCTGGTGCCGTTTACTCTAATATTGACCTAACGTATGCATTGTGCCTAATTTCCTAAGTTAATCTACATAATTCGGTTGCATAATTTTGTATATGCAACCAAAGTTGAGTTTTAATTGCACAGTACTTAGGTACATATGTGACTAGATAGGAGCGAGTGGAGGCAAATGTTTATGGCTTGACATGCTGTTGGAGTGTGAGCAAAGTAACATTTATGAAGAGATTCAGGAAAACCGGTTAGCCGGACTTGGGTCTGGTGGTGGGAAGTACAGTGCCTGCGCTCTGGAGGGGTGGAGATATGTTGCAGTTTTTGAACTGTAATGTCGGCACGCCTCTGGCAAGACAGTGATTGAGTGAGTGATGATGTAAGTGCTTCTTTTTCGGGTCATCCTGCCTTGGTGGAAAACGGTCGATGTGTTAATAGTACATTTATATATATATATATATATATATATATATATATATATATATATATATATATATATATATATATATATATATATTTTTTTTTATATTTGTACGCATGCTTGCGTCTGTACATATTTGTATGATTTATTGGAATGCTTTTTGTGTGCGTTTGGTATGTGTTCGTGTGTATGCTTTCATGATCGTGTGCTGGTTTGTATACGTGCGTACTTACCTGTTTATGCTTGTGTATGTGTGTATTCCTATTTCTGTTTGTCTGCGTGTTTGTGTTTTTAGATATGCCTGAATGAGTGGTTTTGTATGCTTACGTGCTTAGGTGTTTATGATTGCTTGTGAACGTGTGTTTGCTTGCTAGGTACGTGCTTGTGTATGTTTGTGTTAGTGTACGTGGGCGTGGGAGTGCGGGCGTCAAGGTGTGGTAATCACTTCTCTCAGAGAAAGGCTTAAAACTTAACTTCTATGATAATGCTTCTCAGAGCCCAGCAAGTTTTTCAATTTTTCCCCTTGTTAGTAAGACTCTCCCTACAGCAGCGCCCTGGCCGTGGCAGCGGCCAGGGCGCTGCAAATGTATCCGTCAGCTACCTGAGTACTCACCTTATATGCACTCACTTGTATGTGGCTGCAGGGCTCGAGGCTTAGCTCCTGGCCCCGCCGCTTGCCAGATTCACTCCTAATGTCGTTATCTCTGTTATACCAACTCTTTAAGATATGTATGGAGCCTCCTTCTACCATATCTTCACCTAGATCATTCCACGTTCCGACTGACACTGAAAAAATATTTACTCATCTGTGTCTAACTTCCAGTTGTGTCTCCGAGTTCCCATTTCTCGCTTCTCGAACAGCCTGTCCCTATTTACTTTATCAATCCCCCTGAGTATTTTGTGTGATATTTCTCCCCTGGTTTTGCTGGCCTCCAGTTTCACTAGATTCAGTTCCATTAACCTCTCGTCATAGCTCAAGCTTTTAACACAGGAACAAGCTTCGTGGCGCACTTCTGCACTTTCTCCAGTTTCTTAACATGCTTTCCCAGGTGTGGGTTCCATAGTGGTACTGTGTACTCAAAGAAGGGCCGGTCATATGTTCTATAAAGTGCCCAGAAAGACTTTCTATTGAAATTCCTGAAGGCCATTCTCGGATTTGCCAGACGAGCATTGGCTGAAGAGGTTATTGGGTTGATGTGAGCCTCTGACGAAAGGGGATGGGGGAGTGGGAGAGGAGAGGGAGGATTGAAGCAGGGAGATGAAAATTACCTATTTGTAATTACCTATGTGTAGCTACTACAGCATTGCTATGCTCGTAGTGTCTCGCCTTTAATAATTTATTAATAAAATTCTAAAAAATAATAATAGTTGTAGCACTTACTACATCTTTTAAATTATTCCATCGGTCAACCACCTCTGCAAATAAAAACAATATCTAATATCCCTTTGACTTCACTTTTTCCTCGATTTACAAGTGTAACTTTTCGTTGTCTCTATTGCAAGTACCAAAAAAATCTGATTTATTTTATTTTATGTCCTTTTTTTGGCCTTTGTATATCAGTTTCCCAATTTTCCTCCTATCAGCCCGCGTGGGCATCTTAACTATTTTCAACTTTTCATTATAACTCTACCCATTTTCTGGTAATTTAGACCTTTTCTAACTTCAGTTCGTTTTACATGTCCGGACACCACATGTTGGGAAATGGGATGTCCCATTCCCGGACATGGGGTGTTACCACTCCTCAACTGTCTACCTGCTTTTAGGCACTGAGGTGCTGCCATGTAATTGGCTGATGAAATATTTGCATTAACGAGCAGATGTACAGGTGTACCTAATAAAATGGACACTGAGTGTATATACATCAGTGGTTAACACTGCGGAATAATTATAAGCTTAAAAATATATAATTGCGTCAGCTTCGTTACGAGTTTTGCTCTACCCGCTTTTCTTTCAATAAAATTGAAATGGAAAAATTAGTTGTTACTCTATTCTTTGTGATAGTTAGATATGTACATAGATGAATATTCACATGTACATGCATTTATACATGCCTATATATATATATATATATATATATATATATATATATATATATATATATATATATATATATATATATATATATATATATATATATATATATATGGAGGTACCACCTCTAGAACTGGACTGGGGACCCTCATCCTCAGAGAAGAGAATAGACGTATTTCATGGAAAACTCAAGGTTCTCCCCGGAGCTGTTTGAATATTTTCTTCTCGTACCACCTCCTATATTCTAGGTGAACTTTATTTATAGATATAATATACTGACAAAAAAAACCACAAACATGGATACATTGGTACAATATATCAAAGATTATGACTCCTCCGGCTCTTCTGAAACTGGACGCGAGCCAAGTAAGTAGCAAGCATTTTCCCTCTGGATGGCCACTCTAAGGCTCTGGAACATGAAAGTGGCAGCCTCGGGTCACTGGTGGTGTCAATTGGTCTGGAACCCAGTTGTTTAAGGAAACGTGTGGCGTTCTTTCCCTTTGATCCCAAGGTCTCCGATCCCACTGGGACAAATTGATAATGTTGGATTATGTCCCTGTACTTGCCGATCTGTATCCTTCCCTGTGATCAGCAGCTCCTCTCTCCCTGTCGCCCGACACTGTGATGGATGTAGGTGTCAGCCAGCGTCGACACATAGGTATAGTCCCATGCTAAGAGCTTGCCATTCTTCCAAGGATAGATGGTGATACCGTCGGTGCAATTTGCGAGGTTGTGAGTATTGTTGGCTGCTATTTATCGGGGCTCTCTCGGCTGGACATCAGCTGCAGCAAGGCTCCTCTTTATGATATACTGTATATACAGTATGTATTTGCATATAACTGGGTCATCTGTAGCCAGCTAATGAATGCTGGAAAATTCAGTGTGGACAATAATGATATCCTCAAACACCCCCAGAGTACATACAGTATTTATTCAGTTCCAAGTACACCATTCCACAGGCCTACAGTCACTGACAAATGGACACTTACCTATTTAGAGGTACAAGTCATGTACCTTTTTATTTTTTTACAGAGCTTATATGTAGAATAGCAGGGCTGAGAGGCTCGCCTGATGTTGCACACTTCTGCCACAGGTGTTGATATTCCAACATGATTCTTGCAGTCACTAAGTGAACGTTCTTTTTATCTACGTATTGTGCATCGTTGTGTAGCCCAGCTGACGTTTGAGTTATACAGTATGAGACTAGTTGAATAATTACTGATTACCTAGTAATACTTCTTCTCTCGATGAATCCAGCACGATGCTGCTACTCATAGAGCTGGACTAGTTGTTGTAGTCTAGAATGAGCATTTCAGAAGAGATGACCAAGTGAAGGCTGCTACTCCACGATAGCTTCAACAAACTTACCCGCTTCAAGTCAGATACAAACTAGACAACAGTGACACGTCTGGACAGACATATGGGCTGGGATAAAAGGGAACACAAGAAGGTTACTGTCACTGGACCGGCTATCTGATGAACTACATAACATCTTCAAGGTGTAGTCTCACTGGGAGCTTCTACGCTTTTCTGAATGTCTTTATACTGTTTAGAAATTATATGTAAAGATCCGATGTCTCTATCTCTGGAAGCATTCAAGTGACATCTCAATGACTGGGTTCTGATGTGTTTAGCGTTGACACACACGTGTTTAAGTCATGCTGGATCTGATAAGGTGATTGGTATGATGTCTATTAACCACAAGATTGTAGCTGTGTCATATAGAGACAATAAATCTGTTACCATTTGACAACGTCAGGGAAATAAAATAATAAACACATGCCATTGCGCTGAATGACCAATACGCGTCACTCAGTGCAAAACGTGGTGTAGGCTCGATTCTTCGTCTGCTGAGCGCAAAACAGACGCACTAGATGTACTCCGCTAGATGTTACTACGTCAAGGAAGCAATTCCAGGCAGTATTTATCAGGTGACTTATTAAGGGACTTAAATATAACAACATAGACTACAGTAATTACTTGGGATTCTTATGTTACCATTCTGCAAGTTCCTCAAAAAATTTGATCGAGATTCCATTTCCAAAATCATACAAATAAAGTCCGTTTTCCGGATTTTTTTTGGGAGGGGAAAAAAGGACAGTTTTGGTCATTAGACTGACCCAGAATGACTTGGATCATTGGGCTCGGACATGAAAGTCAGGTATTGATCATAAATAACATAAGAAAAAAATCGGTGTTTTTTTGTCGGGTCTTTTTTCCAGGTCCTGAAAAAATTATTAATAGCTGCCTGGCTGTGTCTGTTTCTCTCTCTCTCTCTCTCTCTCTCTCTCTCTCTCTCTCTCTCTCTCTCTCTCTCTCCCTCTTTCTCCTCTTCTCTCTCTCTCTCCTCTCCCTCTCTCGTCTCTCCCTCTCTTTCACCTCTCTTCCCTCTCCCCTCCCCTCTTCAGTATCATTAGCGTCCTGACATTATCACATTGTGTTAGCAGCAACAGTGTTCTAAGGCTCGTGTACACATCACTAAGACTATACCTTTGTTCCTCTGCAGGTGAGCGAGTCTCTGCCACACGGAGCAGTAGGATGCCACGGGCAGGTGGGTGCCATGGAGCAGGTGGATGCCACAAAGTAGGTGAATGCCAGGTAATGGGAACACACACTGTCCTTCACACTATGCGTAAGCCATTGAACTTCATAGATAAAGTTAAAGACAAGTGCATAATCATTGTCAAGAGTGTACATGATACCGTACATTCATCTACCTGTTGGTTTTCTAAATTTGTATAATAATGAGAGAACTGTTGAAGGAGCTTTGTTCTTAGATGAGCAAGGAGGCTTTAGAGTGGGTAGGGGGCGTGTAGATCAAGTGTGTTAGATCATGTGTAGATCAAGTGTGTTAGATCATGTGTAGATCAAGGTTGGATAAATGCATGAGTGATAGGGGTTGGATTTGAGTGGGACTTGTACATGAGTAAATAGAATTATCAAAGCATATTTCTTGGGTAGCATTGAAAATTGGGTAGAGCAAATATTCTATTAGTGGGACGGATTGTGAAGAAACTGCCTAGTATGGGCCAACAGGCCTGCTGCTCTTATGTTCTTATGAGCGTTCCCTCGACTGGAGAGTTCGTACATGTGTGAGTACATGTCATTGTTAAGCAAGTCATACATTCCAGTTTTCTGAAGAAAATCAGTTTCTCAGTCTTCACGCAGTTTAAACCTCCTTAATATCCCATTACCCAGTATTAAGTTTATGTAATTTGTATACTCACGTCAATGCAATAGTTTCAATAATTTTTTTTTTTTTGCATTCTTTGTTGTAGCTTTGAGTTATCCCTAAGAAATGCTTTATTATATTAAGTAAGTGGCCAGTTGACTTAAGTGGTGTTACCCAGGTGGTTACTGAAGGGTAAGGAGTTTTTTCACTTCCCTTTGTAATTTGGGGAATGAAAATGTAACATGGTTTGACCCAAGGAAATGAAGTGTTTTTTAATTCCTTGGATCAAGAGCCCTTCCTCTGCATCAACGTATTTCCCTTGAAGAGATTGGGTCACTTAAATTTCATGTTAATCGTGGCAAGGTAATACATACGTCAAATCACGTAACACTAGACGGGAATCTAACTGGTGTCGTAGAGTGTTCTGCCACAAGGCTGTTTTGGTAGAGAGTAGGATTGCCACACACGAAACCATGTGTTCGATTCCCCTCCAGTTTCACGTGAATTCAGCAACAATTGTCTATCACGTCTTTCTCCCAGTACACGTATCCTCTCTACTTTCGCAGGCTGGCTGCGAGAGTAGCGCATCCATCTTACGAATAGTAGACGGGCTGGAGAGTCCGTAGTTAATTGCGCTCAACAACCAACACGGATTTAGCGTTTGTCTTAATACTGTCAAATGTTCTGACACAATATGAGGTTTGTGGCCTTATAATTGCAAAGACTTGTCGTCCAGCAGAGACCGTGTGTAAGGAGAAACCCAGGTTTCAGCAGGAGTGTTAAGAGAAAGAAATAGAGGGAAAGGAAGTGCTAGGTCAGAGAATGTAGTTTGTGTTGACCTTTCTGGTAATTGTGTGGGCGACTGGTGGATACCTGGAAATGTCAGTGAGGTCATATGTGGTGGTCCCTTGGGAGGGTGACCTTATGTGGTGGTTCCCTGGGAGGGTGACCTTATAAGAACATAAGAAAGAAGGAACACTGCAGCAAGTCTACTGACCCATGCGAGGCAAGTCTATGTCACTCCCCGGCTTAGACCAATGCCCACCTAGTCAGGTAACTTCCACTTAAGGAAGGAGCACGGCATAAGACCTAGTAGCACAAGCTAGTCAGGTCCAACTCACACCCACTCATGTATTTATCTAACCTATTTTTAAAACTACACAACGTCTTAGCTTCTATGACGGTACTCGGGAGTTTGTTCCACTCATCCACAACTCTATTACCAAACCAGTGCTTTCCTATATCCTTCCTGAATCTGAATTTTTCCAACTTGAAACCATTGCTGCGAGTCCTGTCTTGGCTGGATATTTTCAGCACGCTATTTACATCCCCTTTATTTATTCCTGTTTTCCATTTATACACCTCAATCATATAACCCCTAATTCTACGCCTTTCTAGAGAGTGCAGATTCAGGGTCCTCAGTCTATCCTCAAAGGGAAGATTCCTGATACATGGGATCAACTTTGTCATCCTCTGTACGTTTCCAGAGCATTTATATCCATTCTGTAATACGGTGACCAGAACTGTGCAGCATAATCTAAATGAGACCTAACCAAAGATATATAGAGATGAAGAACATCCTGAGGACTTCTATTATTTATACTTCTTGATATGAAGCCAAGGATTCTGTTAGCTTTATTGCGAACACTTGTGCACTGTTGTCTTGGTTTCAGATTACTGCTAACCAGAACTCCTAAATCCTTTTCGCAACCAGCAGTATTAAGATCTACTTTATTCAGTTTATATGTCCAACATTTAGAACTTTGCATTTGTCTATATGTATTAAACTGCATCTGCCACATCTCCGACCACTGCATCAGTCTATTCAAATCATCCTGGAGTTCTCTAATGAATTGGACGGCCTATTTTGGTGTCATCAGCAAATTTGCTTATGTCGCTATTTATTCCCTCATCTGTGTTATTTATGTAAATTATGAACAAGGGGCCCAACACTGAAACTGCGGAACACCGCTCGTGACGTGCCCCCACTCTGATTTCTCCCCATTTATGCAAACTCTCTGCTGCCTACTTGTCAACCATGCCTCTACCCAGGAAAAACATTATCCTATTCCGTGTACCTTACGTTTCCTCAATAGCCTCTGATGTGGAACGTTATCGAAAGCCTTACTGAAGTCCATATACACAATATCATATTCATTACCATGATCTACCTCCTCAAACACCTTTGTGAAAAAAGTTAGTAAATTCGTAAGACAGGAACGCCCCTTTGTAAATCCGTGTTGAGATTCATTAATTAATTTATGCCTTTCATGATGGCTACGAATTGCCTCGGCAATTATTGATTCCACAAATTTTCTCACTATGAAGGTAAGGCTTATTGGTCTATAGTTCGAAGCTAAGGAACTCAAGTCACTTTAACCTGCTTGCTGAGTGCAGCAAAATGTTTCAGAAACCAGAATGAGACCAAAACAGGTAACAGGAAATTGGTATTATTATTTTTATTTTTATTCTGAATTATGATTTTTTTAGTTTGATTTCAAGTTGCAATTAAAGGTTCTCTGTAGATGAATGGTTCAGAGAACCGACAAGTTGATAAATTAGACACATGTGCAACACTTGGGCATCTTTAATGAGGAAACGTTTCGCCACACAGTGGCTTCATCAGTCCATACAAAGGAGAATGGTGAAGAATAGGAGTATGAGGTAATCAGTCCATCAGCGAAACGTTTCCTCATTAAAGATGCCCAAGTGTTGCACACGTGTCTAATTTATCGAAAGGTTCTCTACACACACTGCTGTATTTCGTTGACTCCCATTTTTTTTCCACCACACGAGAGAGATTCGTCTTTCTAAATAATGTAGAATGCTACCTCTGACATTACCACCTGTTGGCTCCTATACTCAAAAACTCAACAGTAACCATCGTAGAGGCTTTCAAAAACGGGGAAAAAAATCAAACAGTCACATGGTATGTGTATTCGCTTATCAATGAGGCTTGACCTCCAGTATGACGAGTTGGTAAGAATACACAAGAAACGAGAGTGGGAAAAAATAAGTTAAGTTTAGCTGTAAAGTTATTTTTTTTGTTGTTATTTTAACCTGGGGGAAAAACAACGAATGTAGACGCGGAAGTTATTTAATTACTTAGAGGAATTTAGTGATGCCAGTACAATTTAGGCAGCAAGACGAAGCCATACCATTTGCATTTATATTGCAGAACTGAATTAATATTAATAGATGTAATTTATTGCACTGAACCAAATATATATTAGGCGGTATCGGGGATATACGAAATTGCGACTACGCTCAAAACTTTGGGTGTACTAACGCTCTTAAATACTTGTTCTGAGAGCTACTTGCACTACCAGATCCTCCAGGTGAGTGAAACGCTCTTAAATACTCTTATGAGCGCAATTTATGCTCTTAAATATCTTGGTGCTACTTAGCCTCTTAAAAATTCCTGATGACCGCTACTTACACTCTTGGTGTGTGATACTTATGCTCTTAAATACTCCAGCTGAGTGCTATTTACGCTTTGAAATTCTCCTTAGAAGTGCTATTTCGGTATTAAATACTTGTGAGTGCTATTTAAACTCTTAACTAACCCAGATGACTGTTACCTACGCTTTTAGATACTAAAGATGAGTGCTTCTTACTCTAAATATTCTAGGTGTTTGTTACTAACAAATACTCCTGGAGAACTCCGGGTGACTGTTATTTACGCTCTGAAAGACTAGTATTAATTCTAATACTAAAACTAAAAACTTGCAAATGTCTTCTTTTAGGTCTGAGAATGGAAGTTCTGTTGGTTACTGTTAAGGAAAACTGTTACTCAACGTCGTCTGTTGTCTCCAGGATTGTAATTCATTTATGTATTAGATTGATGAAGCCTGTAGAGCAGGCGAAACGTTTCGTTAGCGAAGATACACAGTGATTGAACGTGTCTTACCAATCAGCTCCTTGAGGATCTGAAGTGCCACACAATAGTGGCTGGGCCGTGACGTAGTGAGGGCAGTAGGTCTGTTTGTGATGTTAGAGGATGGCTGTTCCAATAGCTGGTGATACTGTTAAATATAGACCGGTACATTTATTAAGTAAACACTGATAAATGCTGGGTGGATAAACGTTTGTGAAAATTTGTAGTGTTGCAAGCCTAAGAAGCTGGTAGGCCCAGTCATGAGCATGTGAGTATGGTTGAGGCACTTGGGTAGCACGGACACGCGGGAGGCACATGTTGACTACTTCGACACATGTTGTATGCGGTTAGTGAAGGTAGGAGACAAGTGACAAACTAAGGCGTAGCCGAGTGAGGTAGAGAGGTATCACCTAGCAAGTGATGAGTTAGAGGCCTGGCGTGGGCGTCCCATAGCAATGTGTGTCATTCATCTTAAAACTGGATGTAGCCTGACATGGCTGGCTGAAGAGTACATCATTAAATCAAATGTATAATACCGATAACCACGACACGGTTGCAACACTTAGGTATCTTTACTGAGAGATACCTGACTGATTTCCATGTGACCATGCAGCAAATAACTGCATCTCACCACTCCAATAGAAACGTCTCCATTCTCTTGCTTCTGCTGCCACTAGCGTAATGTTTTGTGTATTACCATGGGATGTTGAGTACACTGCTGCCACCAGTGTAATGTCTTGTGTATTACCATGGGTTCATGAAGAGTACACCAGGAGCTATCTCTTAAAATTTATTAAAAGATAATATTGAATAATTGGTGTGACCCAGTTAAGGTAGTACCAGCCGCTGTAACAAAGCCTGTACTCCCTTGTTGCTCAGGTTTGGATCGAAGGGCTGGATGAATAAAGCCTTGGAAAGGGCTGTGAAAGTTGGTCTAGCTGAGGAAATGAGTAGCTTTCAGGCTGATGGACAGGCAGCTTCAGAATTATTACTTCAAGGTTGATGGACTGATCCCATCTTTACCTCTGTACTGCTTCCGCTGTCTCCAGGTTAGTCACCTCTGTATTCGACTGAAGATGCCAACTGCGTGGGCGAAACGTTGCCTTATTTATATACTTGTAGGTATTGTATACCATTATTATAATAGGTACAGGTAAGCTGACTAATATGAGGTCACTTGGTCTAGGAGGACTTGACCTAGGTGAGTGAAGATAATTGGGCTGAGGAATATTTCCGAGGGGAAAACAAACCATCAGCGTAACAAGCTGCTCAGGAGCTAATGACGAGGGAAACTGTGTCAAAGTGAGAATCCGATGGCCTGAAAGGGGAAATACAGCTTAATTGACGGGAAATCCGCTTATATTGACGTGAGGAAATTATCGAGGAGAAACTGTAGCCGGAGGCCAGCTAGTGAACCTATGGCCAGCAGTGAATTCGTGGCCAGCAGTGAACCTGTGGCCGGAGCCCTGCAGTGAATTCTTTATATTAAGACTGTTAGTTCACTCGATTTTTCTTGTTCATTCACAGGTTTTTATGAAAAGCTGTACATTGTTGGTAGTTAAGTTATTAGCTATATAAGATATTGCATGTGTTATTGGATGTTACATGTGTTGCCAGAGGTGGATGGTGCATATGTTGACAGGGGTGGGTGTTGCGTGTGTTGCCAGCGGTGGATGTTGTATGTGTTGCAGCGGTGGGTGTTACGCGAGTTGACAGTAGCTGACGCAGACATCAACACGATCATTTTCTCTGCTTGATAGTTATGGACACTCAACTCACAAGTCTAACACTCACACCTTTAAACCTAATAGACAAAACCAAAACACCTTGTATATCTCTGGCTGTTTCAAGTACACGAGGAACACCACGGACGTTTTCTGTATTCGGAATTAATTGGTTCTTAAGAGTTCTGAATATTGAATTTTCTGAAAATTTTATCATTTTTTTTTCATAGGAAATAATATAAATTGAATTAATTCATTCCAGACCCCGAAAGTTACTCTTAACAAACCCTTTTTAAGTCAGAATACTGGTTAATTAAACTTGTAAAATAACATGTACAAACAAGAAATCATACATGAACCCTCCGAGAATTTTAACTCCTGTTGCCACATTAGCACTTTCTATTGAGCCTTTATTTTTTTTTAATTCAATAATAAAATAAAAAAACACAAAGTTAGAAAAATAACAATTGAATCACAAGAGCTCAAAAAGAATGCGTCGTTCCCAATATAATGACAATTGAGAATATCGGTACTTTCTTTTCTCGATTTTTTTCCGATTATTGGATTTTACGAATAAAGTTGCATTCTACTGTACTTGAAGAATACAGACACGGGTAAAGCCTAGGTAGGATATTTCACTTGTGCGAGTACTAATGAAGGAAAACTCAAAGAGGAAGGAGAGCCGGCTTGATGGAGCCACGGAGAATCCCCGTCGGGGACCTCTCTGAGGGAGGAACTCATCAGGTTACACGACTTCGGGCCGGAACCCGGCTATCTTTTCGCCAAAAGGCAGAGTCCACCCCGTGGCACCGGGGTGGACTACCCCGGTGCTGGGGGCTTGCTCCACCTTTGCCACGGATCATCCCGGTATTGCAAGAAAAGGTTGTTGTTGTTGTATGTTCGCCGGTACATCCGGCCCGGGTCTTCTCCAAATGGTGACCCGACATTGGCCCCCTGGGTAGAGGGTGTCGGTCATCTTCTTTCTTTCTTTCTTGCTGTGGCTCCCCATGATGGGAAAGGTAAGCAGGCTTGACCTTAAATAGGCGACAGCTGAAGGGACGGGTAGCAGACGAGGGCATAGTCACTGGTAGGCAGGATTTCCCAGTGGAAGTAGGTCATACCCAAAGAGATGGGTTAGTTGTAGTAGTAATCGTAGTCGTGAAGAAGGTTATGCACAGGTCCTCAGAATCAAGATTCCATGATGTTGCAGTGTCTGACAAGTTGTACAAGAGTGGTATACAATACCGACAAGATTAAATTAAGACACATGTGCAACATCTGGGTATCTTTATTGTACGTTGCTGAACACACCAACTCCAAGGCCGAGGGACTGATTACCTCATCTGATGTATATAGTTCTACTCTCTTCATATTATGTCCTAGAATTTTGTATTGATAAAGCCACTGGATGGCGAAACGTCTACAATAAAGATACCCAGATGTTGCACATGTGTCTTAATTAAATCTTGTCGGTATTGTATACCACTCTTGTACAACCCTACCTTGACGGAAGACAGCAGCTTGTGTGCCAAAATGTGTATATAATAACAATAATCTCATTCGAGTATCGAGTAATGAGCCCTCCGGGTGTGTCAGTGTGTTGTACCCACCACTGGGACGGCCTGGGGCTTTTTTCCTACAGCCATACTCGTAACTAATTGGTCATTAGAGAGTTCACGATTGTTTCAAGAGTCTGTGAAAGTTGGCGGAGAGTTGTGGGAGAGATTCCTCAAGAGTTACTCCACATCCGTAATTAGTTGAGAAATCTTTTATTGCTGTGGGTAATTGGGCCAGTACGAAGTCTTCCTTGGAGCACAGACACTGTGTGTAGAGAGACCAGTGCACTCATGATACTTTGTGTAGTAGTGGTGGTAGTGCTATATGATCGTGTTTCTGCGATGGTGGCAGTATAATGCGATCCTTTATTGACTACGTTTCGCCCACACAGTGGACTTAACCAATTCATAAACAGATCTACCAAACCAGAGAGTACAGGATAAAGCGCACTGTGTGGGTGAAACGTACTCAATGATTGCACTGCGGTAAAGAATATAGGCATGGAAGAACACTGCAGCAGGCCTACTAGCCTATACTAGACAGGTCTCTCCCAAATCCAACAATTCCCAGACAAACTTATTTGTCCAGACAATTCCGAAAGGTGCCATCGCCAAAGCAACCACAGCACTACCATCAGTGCTGCAGCGCTAGTGGCGGTTCTTGCCCCTGTGGTACTCATGAGTACTGCAGCACTAACAGCAGTCGGGTCCAGTCCCTCCAAATGCCCCTCCCATGTACCCAATACAACTCCAATTCCCTCCATTTAACCCTCTCCTCCCCTTAATATCCTCCCCTCCCTCTCCCCCACCACCTTCACGCTCATTACTGCCGTTTTTATCACCGCCGCAATACTAACCTGACAGCTGGCAGTGTTTGCACTGTCATGTACAATCACTGCTGCAGTTACCACCATGGCACTGTATCACAGCAGCTGGCACTGTATGCACTACAGGTTCCATCACTTCTGCAGTTATTATCACCATGGCACTGTATCACAGACGCTGGCAGCGTATTCACTGTTAGTTACCATCACTGTTGTGCTTACTACCACCACGGCACTGCATTACAGCAGCTAGCACTGTATGCACTGTTAGGCACCATCACTGCTACAGTTACTACAGCCATAACATTGTATTACAGCAGCTGGCAGTGTATACACTGTCAGGTACCATTACAGCTGTAGTTACTACCACCATAGCACTACCACAGCAGCTCGCAGCATCATATACAAAGTTCTGTCTTTGTGCTGTTCTTCCCACCATCACAGCATCAGCAGCATATTGCAAAAGGAAGAGGCAGCAACGTATCCCAGCCGTAGCAGATTCTACGTATCACAGCAGCAGCAGGATCACCATATCACAGCAGCAGTGTATAATAGCAGTAGTATGATTACTATATTACAACAGCAGCATCAGAATCAGTAGCAAGATCGCCGTATCACAGCAGGAGCAGGATCACCGTATCGCAATAGTGTATCACAGCAGCAGTAGCAGGATCACCCTACCACACCAGCAGTAGTAGGATCACCGTACCACAAAAGTAGCGTAGCACAGCATCAGCAGGAGCAGCGTATCAGCAGCAGCGACACCCATCTCCAGCCGTGAGTGGTCACTGCGACACACTGCAGCTGCTGCAAAGGCAGCAAAGGCATCGTGTCAAAGCAGGAGCAGAAGTTCACATCAACAGCAGCAGAAGTGTTACATCAGAAGGAGCGTGACACAGCAACAAAAGCGTGGCAGCACTAGCAACGGCAGTAGCAACAGCAGAAGCAGCAGTAACAGCCAACCACAGTCGTTGCTTTCCACAGGAATGCATCTGCAGCAGCGTGTCACAGCAGCAGCAGCATCAGTGTTACATGAGTAGCAGCAAAAGCAAATTGACACAGTAACAAGAGCGTAGCGCACTAGCAACGGCAGTATAGGCTTGACAAAGCTCCTGGAGAGCGAAACGTTGCCACAATAAAATGTCACATTAGTTGCATCTGTGTCCTTTTACTTAACACATTATAAAAAACAAACAGAAGCAGCAATAACAAACCACAGTCGTTGCTCTTCACTGGAAAGAGTCTACAGAAGCGTGTCACAGCAGCAGCAGCAACAACAGCAGCAGCAACAGCAGCAGCAGCAACAACAGCAGCAGCAGCAACAACAAGGAGTAGTAGTCGTGGTAGTAGTCGTAGTGTTGAGCAGTGGGGTGCAGACACATGGTGGGTGTAGGTATCTCAAACACTCCGGGAGTTTCATTCAGCACTTGCGCCGCTCACAAAAACATCCTTGATGAATCTCCGGCATTTTATCTTCCAAGTTTTGATGGTTATGGCGTCTGCTGGCGGCATTATGTCGGTGACTAATGGAGATTAAACGTGCACAAATAACTATGATACAACGGCGAATGTTATAAAATGACACGAAGAAAAATAACTGAGCTTAGACAAAATGACTGGAAAAAATGTTAGTGGGTTACATCAGCAGACTTCTCTGTGTAAAACATGGAAGGAATTTAATGAAAATACGTAGGAAGCAGAGAAGACACATAGCACACTCAAACCACTGCACAAAACAAACGACTTAATTAGGTGTTGGGCACAAGTCTCTGGCTATACTATGTTACCATACCATGTCACGGAGAACTTAAAAAGTTCAATGATATATGTAATCTTGTCCAGTTTATGTTAGCAGCCATTATGACGAGTGTAATACTTTATATATCGAATACGAAGTAAATGATGCCTTTACGAGAGGCTAAGCCACAGCCCTGGGAAGGACAGTATCACCTATGCCATCATTAGATTACTGAGGCATGTACCTGGTATCAAGCTGATTTATGCCGTTGGTCCGTTATCTTTCTTAAATCAACATGATAGTTTTCGCCTTATCTCACTGACTAGTTGTGTAAAACATTTGAGAAGATAATATTTAACTGGTTACTGTACAGAGTTACATTATAAATCTCCTAATATTAATGAATTCGCACACGGCAAAAGTGTACCAAATTGTGTCGCAATATTCTTACCTGTACAAGAGAACAGACGGGACAAATACACAACTCTTGTAGATATTAAAAATGCTTTTGATTTGCACAGACACACCAGTAGTATCTTAGTGTCCAGACATCCAACCTTTCAGAGACACCGCCATGCAAACTTTACAGGATAAGGCAAGATATCTGGTAAGATATCTGAAATCTTCAGAATTGTTTTTAAAGAGGCGGCAACATAATAATGATAAATGCTTTAGAAATAATAAGATACTTTAATATTTTTGAGACTGTAACGCCATACTGTATTGTGTTCATTAGCTATAAGAGGAAATTGTAATATATGAAATAACTAATATTTTTTTTGCTATGTAGCTATGCCTAGTGGGGTCTGATAGACCCATTGTGACCTCTATAATAATGATTTCTTTGCATTACCGCTCACATGATGAGCAGTGGGTGCACAGTAAACAAGTCGTATAGCCGGCACTATTAATTGATTAAATATTACTTAATGGTGTACCGCTTCAGTGGTGATCGTCTTCATAACTGAGGTATGGCTGCCGTCATGATTCTCTCAACAGTCATAATTTTTGTTTATTTAAAAAAAATGATAAGTAAGACATGTGCAACACTATCTTGGCGAAACGCTTTGCCAGAGGTCCTTAACCTAGAAGAAAATTTTGTTTGTTGCACCACTAATTGATGGCAGCAGCCTGCCTCTCTCTCCACACTAAGTTCAATTAGACCACGGTACGGGTGGGGTTAGAACCCATGCCATGGGTTCTAACCCCACCCGTACTCTCACACCTCTGTAGAAGAAATTGAAGTCGACAACCATACTCCGTCTCACCTGGAAGAACCTACGATTCTTCACTACACCTTCGAACAAGAACACTGTTCACCCAAGAACTCCACTCTCGAACTCCCAAACACTCCTCCCTTGCCCCCTATTACTTCACATCACAACAAGTCCAAGATTTTGTGTAAACAAGTCACCGAAGACTTCGACCACTATGTGCAACTGACTTGCATTACAAAAGAAGTATTAAATTTTTTAAGAGTAGGGCGTTCCAAATAAGACAATAAAGTGAACTTCTGTGGCAACCAGCTGTCCCCAGTCTGAATGCTGCCACCTTTGGTCATCAAGCTCTCCGTTGCTGGGCTAAGCCCTGGATCTGTTGCAACGCCTGAAGACACTCTTCTCTGGCACTATTCTTCGCCTCTCCCCACTTCCCCGTTCTCTTCTTACCTTAGAGTTCATTCGTCTGTTTGTTGTGATTTGTTAAAGTCAGCTGTGTGCGTGAACGTCGTCAACTGTGTGTGTGAACGTCGTCAACTGTGTGCGTGAACGTCGTCAACTGTGTGTGTGAACGTCGTCAACTGTGTGCGTGAACGTCGTGTGTCGTGAACGTCGTCAACTGTGTGCGTGAACGTCGTCAACTGTGTGTGTGAACGTCGTCAACTGTGTGCGTGAACGTCGTCAACTGTGTGCGTGAACGTCGTCAACTGTGTGCGTGAACGTCGTCAACTGTGTGCGTGAACGTCGTCAACTGTGTGCGTGAACGTCGTCAACTGTGTGCGTGAACGTCGTCAACTGTGTGCGTGAACGTGTCAACTGTGTGCGTGAACGTTGTCAACTGTGTGCGTGAACGTCGTCAACTGTGTGCGTGAACGTCGTCAACTGTGTGCGTGAACGTCGTCAACTGTGTGCGTGAACGTCGTCAACTGTGTGCGTGAACGTCGTCAACTGTGTGCGTGAACGTCGTCAACTGTGTGCGTGAACGTCGTCAACTGTGTGCGTGAACGTCGTCAGTAAAGGATGGCGTTACACTGCATGTTTATTTTTTTCTCTATTCTCCACATAAAAACTCATTACTGCTTTAATTAACCTATTATCTTTACCATACATTTCTCTCCTACCCACCCTATCATATGCCTTTTTATAAATATGTATGTGTGTAACCTTACCTACACGTGGTTACAGTCGTCGAGTCACACCCTATATGTGTGTTTGTGTATGTACGTATGTGTACATGTATGAATATGTGTATTTATGTATATCTTGCAATTTACGATTTTATGAATTAATCTGCTGTTACTTGTTTAAAATGCAGTATATTATAAAACATTTACTTTAATATAATACGGAACATTGCTAAAAATGTTATGAGAAGCTATTAATATTGTATATTTTAAAGCATTTATTACATGCAAAAAATACTAATTTAAAAGAGCTGGTGAAGGAAACATTTTGACGAGGCTGAGTGAAAGCTGAGTGTTACTCGTGAGTAGTGGCGGCGTACTCATCCTTACTCACTGTGTTTTGTTCACTTTGCCTAACCCACTTACTGTAGTGGTGGTGGTGAGTTCAGAAGTTTTAATCCACTTACTGTAGTGGTGGTGGCGAGTTCAGAAAGTTCTAATTCACTTACTGTAGTGGTGTTGATGTGTTCGCTTTTCTTAGCCCAGTTACTGTAGTGGTGATGTGCTCCCCTTAACACGCACTGTAGTAGTGACCTATACACCCTCCTAACCCACTCATTGTGGAGGAAGTAAGTTCAGCACATTTCTTAACCAACTTATTGTATTGATGTACCTACTTTCCTCACCACCTCACTGTAGTGGTGGTGATACACGCACACACACACACACACACACACACACAGACCACAATCCCCCACCCAACACTTCGCTATAGAATCCCGCAGTACACTGCCAAGTCCCCCACCCCTACAGACCCCCAAAACACAGTGTTGGAAAGGAAACTGAAGGTATGGTACACCAACGCTGACGGAATAACAAATAAGTGGGAGGAATGGCACGAAAGAGTCAGAGGCATCACCAGACATAGCTCTCACAGAAACCAAGCTCACAGGTATGATAACAGATGCCATCTTTCCAACGGGATATCAGATCCTGAGGAAAGACGGAGGGAACAGAGGGGGTGGAGGAGTGGCATTGCTGATCAAAAACCGATGGGATTTTGATGAGCTGGAGAGAGGAGACAGAGGAGAGGCAAGAGATTACATAGTAGGAACGCTTCAGTCTGGAGGTCCCAAGGTGGTAATTGCATCGATGTATAACCCACCACAGAACAGCAGGAGGCCAAGGCAAGAGTATGATGATAGTAATAGAGCGATGGTTGACACACTGGCTGAAGTGGCCAGAAGGGCTCATGCGAGCAGGGCGAAGCTACTGATCATGAGTGACTTCAACCACAAGGAAATCGATTGGAAGAACTTGGAGCCACATAGGGGCCAAGAAACGTGGAGGGCTAAGATGATGGAGGTGGTACTGGAAAACTTCATGTGCCAACACGTAAGGGACACTACCAAAGATAAGAGAGGATGAACCAGCGAGACTGGACCTAATATTCACCTTGAGAAGTACAGATATTGAGGACATCACATAAGAAAGACCCCTTGGGGCCAGTGATCATATGGTTCTAAGCTTCGACTACATAGTAGAGTTACAAGTGGAGTGGGAAGCAGGAAGGGCTGGACGAATGAAGCCAAACTACAAGAAAGAGGACTATGCGGGCATGAAGAACTTCCTGAATGGGGTTCAGTGGGACAAAGAACTGGCAGGGAAGTCAGTAAACGAGATGTTGGAATATGTGACAACAATATGCAAGGAAGCTGAGGAGAGGTTTGTACCCAAGGGTAACAGGAATTCGGAAAAAGCCAGGATGAGCCCGTGGTTCACCAAAAGGTGCAGGGAGGCCAAAACCAAGTGTGCTAGGGAATGGAAGAAGTATAGGAGGCAAAGGACCCAGGAGAATAAGGAGAACAGTCGTAGAGCCAGAAATGAATATGCACAGGTAAGAAGGGAGGCCCAACGACAATATGAAAATGACATAGCAGCGAAAGCCAAATCTGACCCAAAGCTGTTGTACAGCCACATCAGGAGGAAAACAACAGTCAAGGACCAGGTGATCAGGCTAAGGAAGGAAGGAAGGAGGAGAGATCACAAGAAACGTATGTGAGGAACTCAACATGAGATTCAAAGAAGTGTTCACAGAGGAGACAGAAGGGACTCCAGAAAGACGGAGAGGTGGGGTACACCACCAAGTGTTGGACACAATACATACAACCAAGGAAGAAGTGAAGAGGCTGCTGAGTGAGCTAGATACCTCAAAGGCGATGGGGCCGGACAACATCTCTCCATGGGTCCTGAGAGAGGGAGCAGAGGCGCTATGTGTATCACTAACAACAATATTCAACACATCTATCGAAACAGGTAGACTACCTGAGGTATGGAAGACAGCAAATGTAGTCCCAATTTTTAAAAAAAGGAGACAGACATGAGGCACTAAACTACAGACCAGTGTCACTGACATGTATAGTATGCAAAGTCATGGAGAAGATTATCAGGAGAAGAGTGGTGGAACACCTAGAAAGGAATGAGCTTATCAATGACGGCCAACACGGTTTCAGGGATAGGAAATCCTCTGTCACAAACCTTCTGGAGTTCTATGACAGGGTGACAGCAGTAAGATAAGAGAGAGAGGGGTGGGTAGATTGCATTTTCTTGGACTATAGGAAGGCGTTTGACACAGTTCCACACAAGAGATTAGTGCAAAAGCTGGAGTATCAGGCAGGGATAACAGGGAAGGCACTACAATGGATCAGGGAATACCTGTCAGGAAGACAGCAGCGAGTCATGGTACGTGGCGAGGTGTCACAGTGGGCGCCTGTGACGAGTGGGGTTCCACAGGGGTCAGTCCTAGGACCGGTGCTGTTTCTGGTATTTGTGAACGACATGACGGAAGGAATAGACTCCGAAGTGTCCCTGTTTGCAGATGATGTGAAGTTGATGAGAAGAATTCAATTGGGCGAGGACCAGGCAGAACTACAAAGGGATCTGGACAGGCTGCAAGCCTGGTCCAGCAATTGGCTCCTGGAGTTCAACCCCACCAAGTGCAAAGTCATGAAGATTAGGAAGGGCAAAGAAGACCGCAGACGGAGTACAGTCTAGGGGGGCCAGAGACTACAAACCTCAATCAAGGAAAAAAGATCTTGGGGTGAGTATAACACTAGGCACATCTCCTGAGGTGCACATTAACCAAATAACTGCTGCAGTATACGGGCGCCTAGCAAACCTAAGAACAGCATTCCGACATCTTAATAAAGAATCGTTCAGGACCCTGTACACTGTGTACTTTAGGCCCATATTGGAGTATGCAGCACCAGTTTGGAACCCACACCTAGCCAAGCACGTAAAGAAGCTAGAGAAAGTTCAAAGGTTTGCAACAAGACTAGTCCCGGAGGTAAAGGGTATGTCCTACGAGAAGAGGTTAAGGGAAATCGACCTGACGACACTAGAGGACAGAAGAGATAGGGGGACATGATAACGACATATAAAATACTGAGAGGAATTGCCTGTATCCATTGATTCAGTTATCCGTGGTTCACCTCGGCCCAAAAATATTGAGGTTGCAATCTGTGGTTTCATTTTGTTATTTTTGTTACTGTTTATTGAATTGACAAGGTGGACAGAGACAGAATGTTTCAGAGATGGGACACAACAACAAGGGGACACAGTTGGAAGTTGAAGACTCAGATGAATCACAGGGATGTTAGGAGGTATTTCTTCAGTCGCAGAGTGGTCAGGAAGTAGAATAGTTTGGGAAGCGATGTAGTGGAGGCAGGTTCCATTCATAGCTTTAAGAAGAGGTATGATAAAGCTCATGGCGCAGGGAGAGTGATCCAGTAGCGGCCAGTGAAGAGGCGGGGTCATGAGCTATGACTCGACCCCTGCAACCACAACTAGGTGAGTACACACACACTGTAGTGGTGATGCGTACACTCCTATTCCGCTTATTGTATTGATTGTTTAGTACTCACCTTTCTAAGCCATTCATTGTAGTGGTGGTGGTACACGCACACCTGATTCTCTTAATTTGAAAACACGCTTTACAGACCCTTCACAGCCCACTTACAGTGATAGTCAAGTTGTCACACCAACACAGCCCACTTACAATGATAGTCAAGTTGTCACACCAACACAGCCCACTTACAGTGATATTCAAGTTGTCACACTAACACAGCCCACTTACAGTGATATTAAAGTTGTCACACCAACACAGCCCACTTACAGTGATATTAAAGTTGTCACACCAACACAGCCCACTTACAGTGATATTAAAGTTGTCACACCAACACAGCCCACTTACAGTGATATTAAAGTTGTCACACTAACACAGCCCACTTACAGTGATATTAAAGTTGTCACACCAACACAGCCCACTTAGTGATATTAAAGTTGTCACACCAACACAGCCCACTTACAGTGATATTCAAGTTGTCACACCAACACAGCCCACTTACAGTGATAGTCAAGTTGTCACACCAACACAGCCCACTTACAGTAATGAAACAGTACAAACACTGTAACCCCTACTAACAGAAGTAATGGTTCTGAACACACCTGCCTCAGTCCTCTTACTGTTTTACCATCATCAAGGGGGAGCGCTAAACCCGTTCTGATTATACAGCGCCTGTGTGTGTGTGGGGGGAGGGATGGAAGACATTCAGGCTCAGTTAAGGGAACTGGAGCACAGATCTAATTCCCTAGATCAAGAGCCCCTCACCAGCGTCAAGGAACCTTCCCTGAGGGTCCCTTGACTGTAGCAATCCATCTATACACTTCCTGTACAACTTACTCTAGCAATGCTTCTGCACACACCCTGTACACCTTACAATGTAGCAATGCTTCTGTACAAACCCTGTACACCCTACAAAACATCATTGCTTCTGTACGCATCTTGTACATCCTATTACCGTAGCATTTCTGTACTCACTGTACACCCTACAGTGCGGTAATGTTTCTATACACGCGTTCACAGCTCACTTGCTGTAGTGGTCACACGGTACACATCCTTCGCAGCACATCCTCTCACTTCCTATTTTTCCCTCGTTCCTGCAAAGTGTTTAGTGTTTTCCCCTCTCGTCCACCTCATTAAGCATTACAACCTCCCGACGTCGTCACTTGATTAAATACATCCCCCCCCCTCATTTGCATGGATCACATTAGCATTTAAAATACCAGTTACGATGTCTGCAATGATACTGCAACATTTTGTCTTTACTGCTTCAGGGGTCAGTGATGACACGAACTGGATAAGAGTAAATCAGTGGTCACTTAAGACAGGTGAGTTGTTCAGAGGTCACTGACCACACGAACTGGACAAGGGTAAATTAGTGGCCATTTATGCAGGGTGATATGCTCAGAGGTCATTGATGACACGAACTGGAAAATAGTAAATAGGCCAGTGGCCATTTAAGCAGGGCGAGTTGTTTATAGGTCAGTGATCACTCGAAGTGGACAAATGGCAACTCGATGGTCATGTAAACAGGATGATTTAGGTGTTCCAGCCAAAATGTTGATGGTAAATTATGAATTGTTCCAGCAATGGTATTGTGGGATTTTGTATCGTTCAAGCAGCGATATTGTGTGAATTGTTTCGTCCATATTGTGGCTTATTCTTCTTCAGTTAGATCACGATGTTTCACCCGCAGTAGGAGGATTTTACAAGTAGGTGAACCTCGATGTTACTGATTAATGTGTGTTTGGGTTTTCATTAAATCCGAACGATAAAAAAGGGTAAAAAAAATTACAGTACTGTGTACGTAACACAGCATATTCTTCATTGTAACTGAAATTCTTCAAATCGATGATTCACTTAAAGCTTCACTGCCGGTGAATCCTTGTGTAATGAAGCTCCACCGTGAGTGACAGTGGTAAAATAAGGCTTCTCCCTGCTGCTTGAAGTGTCTTTGTATCATCAATTGTGATTCGACGACATTGTTTACCTACTTGCTGGACGGGCGTAGATAAATAGATCAGCTGTGTGTCAGGCCAGGTGCCAGCTGATATGACTGCCACCTGTCGTCATGATTGAATGCCACCAGTCGTCATGGTTGAGTGCCACCTGTCGTCATGGTTGAGTGCCACCTGTCGTCATGGTTGAGTTGTACCTGTCGTCACGGTTGAATTGTACCTGTCGTCACGGTTGAATTGTACCTGTCGTCATGGTTGAGTTGTACCTGTCGTCATGGTTGAGTGCCACCTGTCGCGACGATTGAGTGCCACCTGTCGACATGGTTGAGTGCCACCTGTCGCGACGATTGAGTGCCACCTGTCGACATGGTTGAGTGTCACCTGTCATGATTCAGTGCCACCTGTCATCATGGTTCAGTGCCACCTGTCGTCATGGTTCAGTGCCACCAGTCGTCATGGTTGAGTGCCACCTGTCGTCATGGTTGAGTGCCACCTGTCGTCATGGTTGAGTGCCACCTGTCGTCATGGTTGAGTGCCACCTGTCGTCATGGTTGAGTGCCACCTGTCGTCATGGTTGAGTGCCACCTGTCGTCATGGTTGAGTCTACCTGTCGTCATGGTTGAGTGCCACCTGTCGTCATGGTTGAGTTGTACCTGTCGTCACGGTTAAATTGTACCTGTCGTCACGGTTGAGTTGTACCTGTCGTCATGGTTGAGTTGTACCTGTCGTCATGGTTGAGTTGTACCTGTCGTCATGGTTGAGTGCCACCTGTCGCGACGATTGAGTGCCACCTGTCGACATGGTTGAGTGCCACCTGTCGCGACGATTGAGTGCCACCTGTCGACATGGTTGAGTGTCACCTGTCATGATTCAGTGCCACCTGTCGTCATGTTTCAGTGCCACCTGTCGTCATGGTTCAGTGCCACCTGTCGTCATGGTTCAGTGCCACCTGTCATGGTTCAGTGCCACCTGTCGTCATGGTTCAGTGCCACCTGTCGTCATGGTTCAGTGCCACCTGACTATATTCGTGTAGCGACTGACCTGTGCCCACATTTTCTGTGGAAAAACTTGTATATTAGTGTAGGTTCCGTTTTCTTTGTGTGTGTGTGTGCGTGTGCGTACGTGCGCGCATACCTATTTGTTTTCGCAGGGGTCGAGTTTCAGCTCCTGGCCCCGCCTCTCCTAGGTTTCCCCTGCCCTGGCTGGTGAACCCTATCATGCCTATTCTTAAAACTGTGTGCGGATCCTGCCTCTACCACTTCATTATCAGGTCATTTCACTTTCAGAAACCCTAAGGCTAAAGAAGCATTTCCTAACTTCTCTGTGACTCATCTGTATTTGTAACTTTCGCATCTCAAACCCGCCTCTCCAACAGACTAGCTCTGTCCATCCTCCCAATGCCATCAGTATTTTGTACGTCGTAATCATGTCACCTTTGGTCCTTCTGCCTATTATCAGGTTTTGCCTCTCATATCTCTTACTTCTTAGCACTTACTTTTGCACTTTTTCAAACATTTTTGACATATTTATCAGAAGTGGGTTCCATACTGGTTCTGCATACTCCAAGACAGGCCTGGCTAATGTCGTATATAGTGTCTTGCAGGATTCCTTGTTGAGGTTCCTGAAATGTATTCTAAATTGGCTAGTCTCATGTTTGCTGCGGCTCTGTGTGTGTGTGTGTGTGTTTGTGTGTTTGTGTGTGTGTGTGTGTGTGTGTGTGTGTGTGTGTGTGTGTGTGTGTGTGTGTGTGTGTGTGTGTGTGTGTGCGTGTGTCATTTTTCTTCTCAACTTCCATCCACCTTCACTTTTCTCTCCATTTTTTTATTCATTCTTAAGTTCACTTTCCCTTTTTCTCTCCCACATTCTTATATCCCTTCTTTACCTTTCCACGTCTCCCTCACGTCTGCAACCTCCTCTTCCTTGACTCAGGGAGGATGAGGAGGGGGGGGAGCTATATTAACAGAGGGAGTGTGGCACTCTCCTAGGCACCGGCACCACTGCCTCATCACGTATAATTTTCCGTAATGGTGCCAAAGATGAGGGTATCAAAGGGCAATCAGATCCTGCGATGCCTCTATAATGGAGCCAATCTTTCTCCCAAGCAAAGAGGAGAGGGAGAGAGTGGGAGGGGGTGAGAGGGAGTGAGTTGCTGTGGGAGGGAGCAGGAGAGGTAGAGGGAGCCACAAAGGAGAAGAGAGATGTGAGGGATAGGTAAGATGAGAAATGGAACTACGGGGGAGTGAGAGCTAGTGAGAAAGAAACAGTGTGATTCAGCTATTTGAGGATGCAGGGGGTCAAGTCTCGGTTCCTGGCCCTGACTCTTAACGTGCCACTTGCCGGGTTCACGGGGTTCAAGTCTCGGTTCCTGGCCTTGACTCTTAACTTGCCACTTGCCGGGTTCACTCCTTTCCCCGATATATTTTTGTATCTGTTAGCCCTGAGTGACCAACCTGATCAACGTGTTTCGTAGATGTCACTACTAATTCTATTACCCTCCTATCCTTGTGGACCCTTTCACACCTATTCTTAAATCAATGTATAGAACATGCTTTCGCTATTACATGGTTCAAGTCATTCCGCTGAGAAAATACGTCTTGAAAAAATAATTCACGACATCCGGGTTGTAATTAAAATATTCACGAAGAACGAAGAAGTAGTGGATTTCAGTCACCAGCATAAAATGAAGATAGACATATGTGGTATAATAGGCCTGAGGCTGCATGAGAGGCCCACGGCAATCAACACTTTGTAGTGTAGTTGAACATGCAGACTTAAGTGAACCGTTTTATATCATAGTGAACCAAGGTGGCTGGAGTCTCGGAGGTTACGAGACTCACAGCACGGCGGAGTCTCTCACACAGATGCTGAAGGTAAAGTTTAGCAGCTCTATACTGACTTTTCGCTAGTCACACAGCTGGTCTATTCCACTGGGGTCTTGCTGGCTCCATCAAAACTCTCGGCTAAGGAAGAGAGAGAGACAACAGTTACCAGCTGACAAGTGTTTCATTAACTCGGTAAGGTGAAGTCTTAAAAGACTAGCAGAAGAAAAAAATAGTCTGTCGTTACATTAAAAACTAAGGTTCCACAAAATCAAGACAGGTAACAAAAATCTGCAGAAATTGCAGAGGAACTAATATGTAACATCAACAGAAAGCCAGGTAGTGAAGCAACTTAATGCCAGTGCCACACGTCACTACCTAAGAGTCTTCAGGTATGTAGGGGTGCAGGCACTATAGCATGAGAGCCACTTCCCCAGACTTTTACATTGTGATGTAATGGTGTAGGTATTGTTAAATTGAATTCTGGGATGTCCTTTTTTTTTCTTTCACTTTGTATCTTTCGAATTTATCCCTCTTTGAAAATACTGAAAGAGAAGTTGCCAGACAATGAAGATCTCAAGAGGCTTGGCTCGTGGTTAGCGAGTCGTGGTTAGCGAGTCGTGGTTAGCGAGTCGTGGTTAGCGAGTCGTGGTTAGCGAGTCGTGGTTGGGATACCTTAGGAATACCATATTGCTCTCTGTTACTTGCAGCAATCTGTTTCCTATATTTGCCACAGAATTATATATATATATATATATATATGTTATATGTATTCTCTTTGTTGCAGTGAAATAGTTTGGCCAAATAGTTTTAAAAAAACATTTTGTTTACGCGTTACGGATGATAGAGCAATATTAAAGTACTTTTCTGAATTAATATTTCATGCCTCTGATAATTTAAAGTAGATTACTGCCACATTGTCTGTCAAACATTGCCTAGCAAGACTCTCTAATTTTAGCTCTTCTAAAATGGTTTAATGAAATTTATTTTTTAGTCTGTATTATTCGTCATTATCCCACACTAAGAAAGAAAACTTGTGACGTTTAGTTCCGACCTGGATTATCACGTCAACAGACGGGTCGAAACGTCATTTAAAGTTTCCTCTCTAAGTGCGAGTTGTTTCTGACAAGTCACAGTATTGTGACTTTTCTTCTTTTTAATATACCAGCCGTCTCCCATGAAGGTAGTGACGCAGAAGAAGAAATCACTTCACCATCATTTATTCCATAGTTGTCTTGCCAGAAATGCTCAGACATAATTCAACTGACCTTCTGAACCGCAACATCCCAATCATCCTGAAGGCACCGACCTTCTATTTTACTGTTTAATTTCTGTCACTCAGCGCTCGAAACATTCATGGAACGCATCTTTTATTTACACAGAGGGCATCCATTTCAAGGATCCATACTCGAATACTATCTCAATAAAACCTACGATTATTTTCTTCACTGCTTACGATTATTTTCTTCACTGCCTACACGTTTTTCTTCATTTGCTTTTGATCTGTATTAATTGACAATAGTAATAGACAAAATTTAAAATTCGTAAAATATGTATTAGTCCCCTACGCAAAGTAGTGCTTGAATTTTGCTTCTGGGTCCCAGACTATTCAATACCTTACCAGAAGATATCAGAAACACGGCTGGAACAAGAGTAAAAGCCTTCAAGAGGAAACTGGACAAGTATCTTCAGGTGCCAGATCAACCAGGCTGTGATGGATATGCGGGGCAACGGGCCTCCAGCAGCAATAGCCTGGTTCACCAGACGAGCCTGGCCCATGGCCGGCCTCCGAGAGTAGTGAAACTCTCGAAATTCTTCAAAGGTAAAGGTATAAGGTATATACCAAAGCCAGA